>JARFJB010001412.1:3185000-3245000 GCA_036346205.1 Vesta saturnalis
TGAAAAGTTTTTAAATTTAAAAAAAATATGTGAAAAATGTTTTGTAGAAGAACTTAAAGCTGTACAATTGCATCAGTTTTGCAACGACATAAAAAAATGGGCAGCATCTCCTGATGGTAGCAGTTGTTCATCATCTTCAGATGCAGATTAGCCTACTGGTGCAATTCCCCCCTCTACCTTGAAAAATATATATAGAGAGACAGTTCCGGTGGAAACTGTAATTCAAAAGCGTGCTCGAATTAGTAAAGATGGATCTATCTGCATTGAACAGTAGCACGTTCTGTAAACCCTTCGCGAATGTAAAAGAGTTTGAGGTGGGTGCAAAATATAAAGTGATTGATATCGATACAATCGACACGAAGTATGGGAAGCATATTGTCATTGAAACTGAAAACTTTAAGTGTATACTTCCTTTACGATTTTATGAATACTTCAAAAAAGAAGATCGCATTGAAACGTTTAAACAAGGTCTGGCTGAGAAAGACGTGTACATCACCAGTACCGGAACTGTAGGAAAGACAACGAATTTAACATTTCTGTAAAATAATAATAATAATAATAATAATAATAATAATAATAATAATAATAATAATAATGTATATCCATGTATAATTGTTTGAAAATAAAAACTATAAATATTTTTAATTGCAAATAGTGACTTTTATTTCTTGATTAAATGAAGAGTAGATACATCATAATGAGGAGAGTTGTTATTGATGAGACTAAAAATGTAGTGTATAATATGATAGTGTGGTCCTTTGCTTATCGTAATGCAAGAAGAGGGCTGTGGGAAAATTTGGCGCTGGATAGATTACGTTTCCGTCGTAAATTAAAACAATTGGAATGCATTTTATCACCCGTACTACAAGAACAACATCGTGCTGAGGTATATCATGATAGATTTACAAGAACTGTTCTCCCCTCCACCATCATAATAATGTTATGAGGTGGGGGAAAACGTATAATAATTATAAAATATATATTTACGGTTACAAATTGATCAATTCTTGTAGTCAACACACAAGTTCATTGAAATGAATTTTAAAAGACTGTACATGGATAGCAAGAATAGTTGTAATAATAATTTCTTCACATGTTCGTGTTGGTGTTGTAATGATGGGGATAGTTCTACCACAGCAGCTATATCTACCGAATGCTCTTCCACAATTGAAAATTTACATAACACCGCTACTGATGAACGTTTAATTGATTGTAGCTTATATGATTTATTCGAGGCCAATTCTCCAAAAAACAAATACATTGAAATTGGATACAGTATGCAGCAGCATCTTGAGGCAGTTATACGAATCGTATGTGCAGACGGACTCATTGTTATGAAAAGGCAAGATTGGGAGGTGCTACTCAAGTTTCAAACATATTTGGAAATGAAATTTTTTTGTTCCCAAGAAACTGAAAACCACATTGATTGGTCAAATATCAACGAGGAGACGGACATTGAATACGAGAAAAATTCAGAATTGCTTGGTAACAATTTTACCATTTTTTATAATTGGGAAGTAGTTAAAGGCGCATCTTCATCAGAAAGGTTATTAAAAAGCATAACAATTCAGCAAAACCACGGTCGTTACTGTACGTTAAACAAAAACGACTCTGAAGAGCTTTTCAACTTAAAGGATATAATTAACTATAGGTTGGATTTACTGGAATCATACGGTCTCCCCTGTTTCTTTCAAAATCTCATCGAGCAAGTCAACAACTACCGCCACTTTCGTGAGATGGAGTATGGTGATGATGAAACAAACAGCGATAACATTTATCATGACTTTGAAAATGTGTTAAATTACAGTATGATATAAATTCTCACAATACAATTTGTATGATGGAACTGTTGCATTATCGACCTAGCTATTTGCTGTATCACATATATGAATAAATAAAATATTGATAAAAAATCTGCCTGTTCTTGATCGTTACCTATAAATATAACAATTCCTCCCTTCACACAAACAATGTTAGTTTGGAAGCGGAGAAGTGCACGTGGGGGTGGTCTCATTAATACTCTCATTAATAACCTACCCGTTGAGCTCCATATTCCAGGGTATCAGTATTGTGGTCCCGGAACTAAATTAGATAAAAGGCTTCAGCGTGGTGATCCAGGTATCAACCTTCTAGACGCTCACTGCAAAGCTCACGATGTCAGTTATAGGGATAGTAAAGACTTGGTTAGTAGACATCGAGCTGATTATATTTTGGAAAGAAAAGCTTGGGACCGTGTTAAGGCACCCGACGCAAAGTTAGGTGAACGCACAGAGGCTTTAGCTGTAGCAGGTATAATGAAGGCAAAACGAAAGTTAGGGATGGGTGTTAGCAGAACAAAACGATCGCGTAGCAGTCTATTGAAATTACATGGAATAATTAGCAAGAAAATGAAAAACAGTCCTAGAACCATAAAGGCTATAAAATCAGCTCTTACATCAGCAAAACTGACTGTAAATAGATTAGGTGGGAAGGGGAAAGTAAGCGTTCCCAGAGTAATTCCGCTACCTAAAGAGGGTGGATTTTTACCATTTCTTATACCGTTATTTGCGGGATTATCTGCGGTCGGTGCTTTAGCTGGAGGAGCAGCGGGTATTGCAAAAACAGTTAACGCATCGAGTAGTGCAAGGAAAATGTTAGATGAAACTTCGCGCCATAATCGTACAATGGAGGCCATCCCTGTAGAAAAGAAAACCGGTGGGGTGATATTTTTGAAACCCTATCGGTCAGGAGGAGGTATGGCTTTGCACTTGAAACCAATAATAAATAAAAAAAAAAAACTTCAAAAATTACCGAAAAGACCGTTGACTGATGTAGAGCTAAGAGAGCACGCAAGGAATGTACCATACTTTAGGGGTGTGTTTATGAGAGATAATATGCCAAAATTGTCATGGAATAACGAGGCTGGTATTATTAATTTAGATAACCAAAAGGGACGTGGTACTCATTGGGTTTGTTACAAAAAACGTGATGAAAGCGTATGGTACTATGATAGTTTCGGAAATATTCCACCACCGAGAGAAGTTCTGGACTATTTTCACGATTGCAAAATATACCATAATTACTCTCAAGAGCAACGATTCGATACCACAAATTGTGGACATCTCTGTTTAAAGTTTCTATATAAATAGCATATTCAGTAGTTGGGAACATACAGTCACCATGTCAATCACCTTCAGTGTAGAGGGTGTTGGTAACATAGCGAGTAATAACTTTTACCCCCCGATCGAACTTAATTCCGAGAAAACCTACGTAATCGGTGTCGTCGGATTTTACGGTTGTAATAGCATAAGGAATATACAGGCTGGAAACGATAAATTTTATTACATAAAAGCGACAGAACTCAACGCTATTGAAATTCCACATGGCGCATACGAGTTGGAAGAACTGAGCATCTATATAAAAACGCACATTCCTACAAGTCTCTTTGGTTTAAGGGCAAATAATAACACGCTCAAGTGCGAGCTTAGCTGTGAATTTGACATAGATTTTACTCAAAAGGATTCCATTGGACGTATGCTAGGTTTTGAACCGGTGATATCGGAAGCTAACGTTTTACATATCTCTGTATTAGATATACAAATAATTAAACATACAAATATTCACATAGAGTGTAATATTGTCAAAGGTTCGTATAGAAACGGGAATCCAGCGAAGGTGCTGTATGAAATAGACGTGTCTGTCCCACCAGGCTATCGTTTAGACAAAATTCCTAGCAATCCTCAGTATTTGGTAGTCAACACCAATACTATCGGTAATATTTCAACTAAATTAACGAACCAGAAGGGTGAATTAATCGATTTCGGGAGAGCGAACCATTTACGGTACGACTGGAATTAAGAATTAACCAAGGTCCACTTCCATCTTTCCTCAATGATACTATAAATACAGGACGTGAGCCTACAATGGTTTACTCAAGCAGGGAGCGTGCTGGTGAATTAACGTCTGGCGAAAAGTACTTTTGGAATCTATAGGGTTAAAACCACATAGAAATGGCAGATTCGTTAAACATCTTTCAAAGCGCACGTTTTGATGAGACCATTACCAAGTCTGATATTCATACATATCTTCCGTACGGCTCTTCTAATTATGGATTATCCGATGAGATCCGTATATTGATACAGAGTCAAGATTTGGTAACCGCAACATACGATAGTTTCCTGTATATTGAAGGTAAAATGGAATGAGCTCGGCCCTAGAAGGAGCCGGTGTAAAACATGTTATCTAACAAACAACTTTGCACCATTGCTTTTCGAGGAAATACGTTACGAGTTAGGAGGTCAGAAAGTGGATACATGTAGAAATCCGGGTATAACATCCGCACTCAAAGGATACGTATCGTACACATGGAATGAAAGCAAAGGTTTACAGCATTTGGGATGGTCACCGAGGAACGAGGAACCGTTACAAGTGGAACACGCTAAAAGCAACAAAGAAAAACATTTTACCGTCTGTATACCTCTAAAACACATATTCGGAAGTATGGAAGATTATCAGCAAGTTATCGTGAATATGCGACAAGAGTTAATACGTTCCAGAAGCGATGCTGATTGTTATAAGGGTACCGCAGACGACGCTAAAATAACGTTAAATAAAATTCAATGGAAGATTCCGCATGTGATGCTAAGCGACAGTGCTTAACTAAGTCTGTTCCAAAAAATCAATAAAAATACAACCATTACGATTCCGTTTCGTCAATGGGAACTATATGAATTGCCAGCTTTAAAACAGACACAGTCGGACATATGGCCAATTAAAACTTCCACCCAATTGGAGAAACTTCGATGGACAATTGTGGCTTTTCAAAAGGGGAAGAAGTTTTCAACGACGGAAAGAGCGGCCGATTTCGATAACGTGAATATTCGCAATCTAAAGTTACACCTCAACTCGGAAAGTTACCCATACGAAGCGATGCATCTGGATTTCAATGTCAACAAGTACATAATAGCCTACCAAAATTATTTAAATTTTCGAAGAGAATATTACACGATCAAAAATCATGAGGATGCATTATTTGACTATTCGCAATTCAAGACATGTCCAATATTCGTAATGGATTGCTCGAAACAAATGAATCACTAAAACACTCGACTGTAGATGTAAACTTGAAATGGAAGCGTTGGAGGTGTTTGAAGCCGGTATCGTTGTCTATTGTCTCATATTACATGATGCCATAGTGCAATACAATCCTCTGACGGGAAAAGTGAAAAAACTATAATATGTTATAATAATAATAATAATAATAATCTATTGTAATATTAGATGTATAAAATAAAGAACCATATTGACAAGTTGTGCAGTTTTATTTCGGATAGACACTGATCAACAACAACAACAACATGCGAGTAGTGGTTCAAACTCAAAAACTACCTATTGTAAATCTCGATGATTTAACTCAAGCTGCAAACAGCGAGACACAACGGCATGGAGAGTTACTTCCAAACAGCGTACGCGCTATAATTTGTGGTCCTTCCAATTGTGGAAAAACAAATACCATGCTCAGTCTCCTAACTGAACCGAACGGTCTTCGTTTTAAACACGTGTATGTCTATTCAAAATCGTTGAATCAAGAAAAATATCGACTCTTGGGTGAAATTCTAGATACCATGAAAGATATTGGTTATTATTGCTTCAGTGATAATACTGACATTATGGAACCGAGCGAAGCAAAACCTAATTCAGTGTTTATCTTCGACGATATCGGTTGCGAAAAACAAAACCATATTAGAGCGTACTTTTCAATGGGACGTCATAATAACATTGACTGCTTCTACTTGGGTCAAACCTATACTAAAATCCCCAAACAGCTGATTAGAGATAACGCCAATTTAATAGTGCTCTTCGAACAGGATGTTTTGAATTTGCGTCACATACATGAAGATCATGTCGCCCCAATTGTAAGCATGCAATTGTTTCGAGATATGTGCTCAGAGAGTTGGCGAAATCGATACGGATTCCTGGTAATAAATAAAGACGCTGAAGTAGAAAACGGCCGATTTAGGAAAGGCTTCGATCAGTATATAATACCATAGCAGTATCGTTAAAATATCATTTGGGAAAAAACAGCCTACAAGTAAACAGCCCCCGTTTCAACAGGGTACATAACAGACCTGCTTTAAACTGACCTGTTTTAAACAGAGCTGTTTATTTACCTGTTAGACCTGTTTTATCTGTTTTATTGCTGATCCGCACCGATGGACAACGAAAGATTAGCGTTGACAAAACGTATAATTCAAGTTCGTAAAGCTATACAGCAAAAATATGATCATCTTAAGGAGGATCGATTTACTAAAGAGACAAATTTCACTAAAACTTACAAACCACTCATTGAACCACTTGCAAACATTGCAAAGAAAATCGAACCGCTAGTAAAGACGGAGCCGGAGGATGCTGAGGAGGAGGAGGTGGAGGTATTCACAAAACCGTCACCAAAACGTCATTCCTCCCCTATCAAAAAGAAAAGGTCGCCGATTCAGCAGTATGGTACCACTCAGTCAATACCATATCATTTGCGAGGAATTAACAAACGAAGATCATCTTCTTTTAGTAGTAGTAGTAATTATGTTAGTCCATTCGCACAACTTCCGTATTTTCAAAGAAATCCTCTGCGTCAAGAGATACCATCGTTCCTCGAGACTAGTGTGATTGGAGAAATTACACCCCAAGTGGAAGAAGAAGAAGAAGAAGAACATGTAGCGAATACCACCGATTCTATTTCACTCAATACCTCTGCATCGAGAGAATTTCTGGAACAATATGATCCATTACCACGAATATACATAGAACGCATGCTAAGCGATGCATCGAATGCAATTGATACCACTTATGGAGTTCTTTACGACATTTCAAGCGATAAGTGGGCAATTGGCAAGACACCGGTAAAGATAGACGGAAAGGATTTGATTATTAAGGAGTTCGGTATAATGGTACGAGCGGTCTCTATGATCTAATAATAATGAATGAACCAGACAAACGTCTAATAACTAGCGAAGACGAGACGAACTATACACAAATCTTAATTGCAACTAATGCAGCTCGTCGTGATAACAACCCGGATGAACAATTGAAAGGTACCGTGCCAAAAATATACAGGGATAATTAAACCCTTACTGGAGAAGGTGGAGGTGAAGGAGAAAAAGGGGGGTGAAGTTACAATATTCAAAGAAATTGGACGACCAGTTGAATACAAATACTGGAACAACGTGCATGAATTGATTCAAGATTTGGAGGTCCTGTGGGCTGAAAAAATGGCCTGTAATACTGGGCTCGTTAATGATATCATATCAGTCGTGGAAGAACTATACGAAGATGGATATATTGAGAAACCCTCCGAAAACTTTTTTAGTCAACTATAGTTCGCGCAATGATGGACAAGTTTGGACGCTCTCACGTTCACGCTCAATTCCATAAACTGCTAAAATCGCAATTCTCCATTACCGACGATAAGTTTAATGTCGAAAATAAGCGTTTAACTAATGTAGCCGATCCCATCGAACCTCAAGACTCACTAACCTTACAGCACTATCAACTGACGAGGTTCCATTTAAATGGGAACCGCTTAAGAGCGGTAGCCGATCCTCAAGAAGACTCCGATGCCATAAATAAAGGTTACCTCGAGTTTTGTCTTCAGTTAGTGACGTCGCTTATAAATGATGTTCGTAATTACGTTGAGGTAGTACAAGCATATTTAAATGCAACTAAAGAAACGTTATGTAAAGGATGGAACGATAAGGAAGGATGGAACAAGTGGTAAACGAGTTGCATAAACCGGCACGCAAAAATTTCCCTCGTAGACGCACTATTGTTAAGGGATTCGATGATCTATGGCAAGCCGATTTAGCTGAATTTATACCTCACTCCAAACAGAATAAGGGCTACAGATACATCCTGGTAGTTATCGACTGTTTCTCTAAATACCTATGGACGAGAGGTTTGAAGACGAAGACGGGGGTAGAAGTTATGAAAGCTATGCAAACCATTTTTAAAGAACGGACTCCCAAAAATCTTCAAACAGATGCTGGAAAAGAGTTCTACAATAAGCATTTCGCTAACCTGATGATAAAACATAACATGAATCACTATTCCACCTACAGCACTAAAAAGGCTAGCATAGCAGAAAGAGTGATTAGGACAATCAAGAATAAATTTGGGGTGCATGGAAAATACGTATGGATTGGTCCACTTCTCGAAGAAGTGACGACAGAGTACAATAACCGTAAACATCGAACGATCGGAATGAAACCTAGCGAAGTAAATGCTAACACAAAGCTTAATGTATATTCGAATCTGAAAATCTTTAATAAAAACCATCGGTTTATGGTGGGTGACATAGTCCGCATTAGTAAATTTAAAAGCATCTTTGATAAAGGTTATATACCAAACTGGTCTAGTGAACTTTTCAAGATTGTTAAAGTACGCGTAACCAATCCGGTCACGTACTTGCTAGAAGACATGAAAGATACACCTATACTAGGTGGATTTTATGGACAGGAACTGCAAAAGCTAAATATCCGGATGTGTACTTGGTGGAAAAGGTCATTCGACGTAAGAAGAATAAAGTGTACGTGAAATGGTTGGGATTAAACGAATACTCGTGGATCGACGATGACAATAAAGTTTTATAAGCATATTATTGTTAACTACTTAACTAGAAATAAAAACTCAAATTTATAAGCAATAGAGGATTGTATAATAAGCTCATTTGTATTTCAATAATGCCGGTAAAAACAACAAGCAGTTTGGAACACTTAAATTACTGTAGAAAGCATCACTATTGGTTTAATAACGGATATAAATGTCCGGCTTGTATAGGTATCGACTAATATGAATAATAAATTATTGTAATATAGTGTACTTAAGGTACAGACTAACATAGGATGTAATTTCTGTAAGAAAAATAATAATAAAAGACAAATTGTAATTTATTTTTTTATTAATAAAACATACTGATATATACATAATTTTTGTTTAATCTATCTAATTATCTTATGTATTAGATCTAAAGTGTTTCTGTAGTCCTCAAACTTAACTGATGGCCATTTCCCAGAGTCAGGTCCGCTTGTCCAACCTAACCGTTCGCCTTTCCGACCTTTTTCAACGTTTTCCAGAATCCAGTTGTATATTGTGAAATGTTCATAATTTTTTGACGGTATTTAAAGTTTTGCTCATTAATTACATCGATATATAGCTTAAGTGATTTACAGTTAGCATAATAAGCAGCAGTTGAAATAAATTCGTTAGTAGCCCAAGTAATGTCATGATAATGTTTCTTAATATTTTCGATACTATATTGTACTTTAGGTGTAAAGCAATTATCATTATCGTTTAGCAAGTTACATACATATCTTTTAAAAGAAATTTTTAAATTTAAGGAAACATTAATTTGACCAATTACATTTTCTAATTCTATATCAGTTATAAAATCTTTTTCTACGCAAACTTCTAATAACATTTTAATATAACGGTCTAACTTAACCTTTACGTTAAATAATGTGTTAATCGTATCGATACACGCTCCATCTGCATTCTCAGCATACCACTTAAAGCATTCATCAGGTATTACAATGTTCTGAAGTATGTTAGCAACTAGAATATAAACCTCTATAGAACCCTTCCCCATTAAGGCATGCTTCAAAAATTTCTTATAAATTTCTTGCGAGGAATGTTGCAATTCCTCATCCATTGTTTTTAGAGATTGTTGATTACTCATTTTATGATTTCTACAACAACAAAAGAAAAGTATAAGATCATGTAACATTAAATCCCCAAGGACGAGTATCAGTTAACCCAAAATGTATTAATCTTTTGTCATCATAAGGACTAAGAACCACCTTATTTTGTTTTATTGTAAACACCGAATGTTTTTTTGATCTTATAAGACGCTGGTGACGCTTTACAATGTTATAGTCGAACAGAGCCCTTTTACAATCATCTAATGTAACTTGTCTGACACTAGCCGATGTAGAACCTTTGGACTTCTTTACAACTTTGTGTTGGTTAACAGAGTATACATACATTTTTGAGCGTAACCCAACAAACTCTAACATAATTTTACCGTGATTTTCATCTTTCATTAAGCCTTGCACTTTTTTGTTAACTAATGGAAAGTTATAAACGTTATCGGGATCATAGTCTGAGGTATCAAATCTATTAATATCCTCTTTCATACTCTGATATATGTCGGGTACAGAGAAGGCATACACAAGACTGTCTGTATCCGTATACAAGAGTTTGGCATTATTTTTAAATTTCTTTAAAATATAATTATAATGAAAATCATATAAAAAGGTTTTTGAAACATCTAATACCGAAAATCCTGCATATATAGGTTTATTCAAAAAAACTTCCAATTTGTTCATTTCTATTATAATCATGTCGTTGTCAAATATAGTACAATTGTGAAAATTGGGTTTGGATATAAGTGCGCGAGCCCCAAAGCGACCTTCCCATTTTGTGACTAAACGCACATCCTTATATTTGCGAACATTTTCCATAAGTTTACCAAAAACGCTATTAATCATTAATTTAAAAAAAGTTCTTATCAAATTCATATTTTGATTCCTGCCTTAACATTGTGTTCAAAGCTATATATGTTTTAACCACGCCGACTGTTTGAAACGTAAAACCCGATTTACTTTAACTAGTTTTAATCCCTGCTCTAAATACATTTTTAAATTCCTATAGTGAAGAACGTAGTTACGTTTTGGGTACAATGTGAGCAATAATTTCTTTAATTTGGATTTGGAATACGGGGCTGGGGGTATCATGTGCTCAGGTGCCAAAGGTAGATCGCTATGGGACTCATGTAACTGTGGGGTAATCCAAGTCACAATCTATGATGTACCCAATGTCTGAATCGTTAGGATTATTTAATATGCATTCAATATTAGGCTCATCGATGAAAGAAAATTCCCCATATGGTAAAAATTCTTCCATTGTTCTTCCATAAAGGTTGTTAATATCATAATAAATTAAAAAGCTCGTTGGGATACTAGAATCGTAGCTTTCACCCATGTATTTATTATTAGCTTTCGCGTAACGGTTGGAACACTGCGATACTCCTCCTCTAATACCTCTTTCGATGAACATAACCATGTCGATATCGGTAAAAGTTCTAATCTAACTTGAGAAATTTTTAACATTGCATCAAATGCCAAACCTGGCGCTGTATAATAATAAAGAGGGTCCAGTTGATATGCGCTTAAGCAGGTTCGACGAAAATTTTTAAAAACATCCGCCAAAAGTAAAACATCTGTTTTTAGATATAAATCGGAGTATTGACCTAACGTTTCAAGTCTAAACGTATTCCAAACATTAACGGCATGCATATAATCTTTATCCGTAATATATTTCTTTTGAAGCTTACTAAAAAAGTGCAGTTTTTGGAGGTAAAGTAGTTTCATTAAGTTTATCCCAAGAATCAACATATTCATATGGAAAGACTCCCTTACAAACTAATAAATTAAATTCATTATCACTATTACAATTAGATCGGGTAATATTTTTTTTATCATTCTCCTAATGATGACAATTTCTCAATACTGCTACTCATGAACCTAAAGGAGTCAATAAACCTATAGTGTATCCTTGTATTGTTGACTAATTTGGTGAATGAAATGTATTTTTCTTTATCTAACGGTAAAAGTTTGACCTGGCCCGGAAAACCGTTTGCTAATTCGCGAATAATAAAGTGTGAATCGTAACCACTAAGATTGTGAAATACTACAGGTGTAACATGGAACACCTTAAAATTTAAATTACAACCTCTGTGTGCCGCGGATCTATACTTTCCTGTCAAATGATCGTGGTCTCTAACTTTAATATTATCCCCCGTAAATGGTTTCCTACAAATATGACATACTACCGCATTCTCAAAATCTTTAATCTGATCTTGTGTTAGGTTATCCATTGGTACAACCATATTAAATATATTGTTAACCCAATACGCCAAATTTAATAATTCATTAACAAACCACGTAATACAATCCTCGCCCCTGTACAACTGAAATTTAGATAATGAGTCGTTATAAGAACATTTCAAATAATAAGCTATACTAAAGGGAACATGTTTTCGCATACACGTGTATTACTTCCTTCATCGTCTACCCGAGAGGATTTTTCAAGTATGCTTTCAAGATCTGCATAAATGACGAACGGTACTTTTTCTTGATATGTGAAATGTTTAAATTCTAAAAATTTTTCATCGTCACTCATCGGTAATCTAGAGAAACACGTATTAATTTCGTGACCACGAGCTATATGCTTTTCTAAAAGAATGTTTGTAGAGAAATGACATCGATTACAAAGAAATTTTTTATGATCCCTATTGGATAGTTGCTTGGCAAACAGAGCTGACATACTTTTTATCCAAGTAAAGTGATAAAATGTATTATTACTACTATTAATGTAACTTGGTATACCTTCTTCTGCACCACATTTGTTATTTGAATCGCAAGGTAAAATCAGTAAATTAATTGACTCTCTGTTATTCATGTGGTTCTTACTTAATAAAAATGGAAACACTTTTTTACCCTTTACACAATATAAGTTAATTGAAAGGTTGTTTAACTTTTCAAATTTGCCGATGTCGTTTAATTTAATAGGAAACTGAATAGATTCATATTTTAAAATATCGCTAAAATGAGGACAACTAAAAACTCTATCGTTATGATTTTGTACTGGAAATAAAGTAGATACTATGGCCCACAAGAAACAGTATTCATCATTATTTTTTACATTAACAACTGCCCGCTTCATTGCTATGAAATTAGGTACTTTAACATACGTTGAAACACCTCCCCTTATAGGAACGTAACTGTTAATATTAACCTTTAAGTGTAAAATTTCTTGCAATGCCCATCCCGAATCCCTTTCCGCAAACTTTTCTAATTTTGCCTGAAGTTTATCGAATACATGCGTTCTGTACCATTGTTTAAGATCGGTACCAACATCTATAATTTCATTTTTGGAAGCAAACGTTTTTAAGTCAAACTCAAGGTTTTGAGGTTGAATGAAATGACAACTAAAACGACATTTACTTTAAGCATTGATTGTCGTAACATTACATTAATTTTTCTGGAAAAACTTTTATAAGCACATTTCAAGAATACTAGCGGATCTTTAATATTTAAATTGACTATAATACCTGTAAGTAATCTGTCATTGAAGCAAGATTGTACATCGTGCCACTGCAAGTTACTTGAACTGATTGCTACACCAGCGCCTCTTTTATCTAAAGTCTGTCTTAATTGATTTAATTTCGCCAGATAACATTTGAGAATTGATAAATTACTTTCAAGTCTAAATGGATTTTCATTTACAGTATACATTTGAATTTTGATAAATTTTTTCAAAGTCCTGATATTATTTCTTAACATATGAATATGCCTGGTTATTTCATCCTTAGTTTTCAATAGTTTAATAGCTTTGCGAATTACCTTAATTAATTCACTACTTGTAACAGAAACCGAATTTATATTCATATCTAATTATTTTAACTGCTTATTTATCTTAGAAGCTATAATATTAAATGTAAACAAATATTATTTAAATTCACACAGACACACACGAACAATTTTAAGAAATCAGCGTAACTGGGGAGTGACCGTTTTGTTAACTATTTTCAGACTACAAAAACACTTTAGAACTATTACAAAGACAATTGTCGGAAGATAATCGCTCTTTAACTTTAAGCTGCGATATCTGCCATCTTACCGTACATCATCGGTTTATATACCTTCTCAAGTTAACGATAGAGGGTACAATAACCCGATGGTCAACGAGTTTATGGAACATTGATGTCCTTCAAAAGATAAGAAATAGAGCAAGGTTATAAAATAGTAAAGCGCATAAGCATATATATATATATATATATATATATATATATATATATATATATATATATATATATATATATATATATATATATATATGAACCAAGGCGGCCGCCTTTCAATATCGTAAAAGATTGACAACCAAAGCGCTTAAAGTTACCTTGACACCCCAAAATTACCAAAAAATGTAATTTGACACCCCCAAAATTAAAAAAAAATGTAATTTGACACCCCCAAAATTTCCAAAAAATGTAATTTGACACCCCAAAATTACCACAGAATTGTGGAAAAATGTAAATTTTGGCAACCCCCGAAATTATATAAAATTGCCAACAATTTAAAGTTTGACATCCAATTGATTATACTAGCTGTTGTCAAAAATTTTGCTACTAATTTTATAGATCACATAATTACCTTGGTTTAGTCCCTTAACCTTATTTAAGTTAACCAACTACTCTCACATATGTTCGTTCATTTCCCTTATCATTTCCGTTTGTTTTGCCAACGTTAACAAAACCTACACCTATATATACGTTTAACATTGCACTTCTTATTCAGTTATTATATGTACATCTACATTGCAATAACACACGTATACATATATACATTAGAATGGCGTCTTTATCCAAAAAAACCAAATTGAGCTTGAAAAAGGAAAATAACGAAAAACCACAAATACTGCAGCACTTGCTGGTGCAGCCAGCTAGTAGTACTGCTGTATCACTACCGCAGCCACTACCATTCCTGTGATAAGTATCCGGGACAGTGATGTCGAAGAAGATTTTGCATGCTACTTCGAAAAGTAAGTTACTTATTTCTTAATTTATGTATGATGATTGCATTATTAATGTGATTCATTTTCCACTTACAGTATCTCTCCTGCTACTACCGCGGTAGCATCGCCGGCGTGGATGCGTGGGGGTAAAAACCTCCTGCTGCTCGACATGCCTTCGCAAGGGCGCCAACTCCCTGAGACGTGTCAACCCCCCGAGCCCGCGGTAAGGCTGTATCATCTGCGGGAAACAAATTTGGAGTGGCTGCGTGATTTCTACATTTCGAACCAAGATCGTGTGGCTGAACTTAGCAATCGTGTGGCCCGGCTAACTAAGGAGTTAGCTGAGGCCACGGACGAGTTGGCATCGGCCGAAAAAACTGGTCGGAATGCAGAACTAGTGTTTCGTGCCTTGGACAATATGGATCCTTAGAGTGTTAAGTGTAGTTTAGTTTTTTTTTATTATTTTTTCTAAAGTAGTTTTAATTGTTGTTGTTATTTGTAAAATAAATGTTTAACTCCTTTTTCGGCTTTTTTTCTTATAGTGAAATATTCAGATCACCTATAATGTGTAGAGGTTTTGAAAATAAACGTTTTAATTCTTTTACTTTTTCCTTAAGGTGAAATATTCACATCACCTATAACTATAAAGTGTAGAGATTATACATCAAAAAGTATTGCAATTTTACATGTGGAATTAAACATAAACAGTAAAAATCATAAGTAGTTGCATAACGATTTTGCACAATTTTTCCAAGTTCAAAATCTCTTTGATGTCACTAAAGTTTTAGTAAGATAAAATTTGTTTTCGTTACATGATTATCCATTTATTTCGTTAAATATTATACTTAAATACAGTTTTAAAAGATTCTTGTTATAGGATACAACTTTCCTTAATAAAACATCTAACTCGGTAACATAATAATAATAATAATATTTAGAACAAAATCTCAAATTTTACATGATTTTTAAAAATGTACATACTTTTCTTAAAACAAGCATTAGAAATTTATATGCGAAAATGCGAACTTATGATTTTATAATATAGTTAAATCAAACTTCATAACACATTATTTATTTATTTTGCACCCTTCTTATTTTTAAACTCTTCATCTTCAGCTTCACCTGGTACATTTCCAACGTTCTCATCACTATATAATATAATTGCTAGACTAGTGTTATTTGTAAATAACTGTTTATTTTTTCTATTTTACTTTATTTCTTATAGTGAAATATTCAGATCACCTATAATGTGTAGAGGTTGTGAAAATAAATGTTTTAATTCTTTTTTTCCTTAAAGTAAAATATTCACATCAACTACAACACAGTTTTAATAAGATGAAATTTGTTTTTGTTACATGATTATCCATTTATTTCGTTAAAATATTATACATAAATACAGTTTTTAAAAGATTCTTTTTATAGGATACAAATTTCCGTAATGAAACATCTAATTGGGTAACTTAATATTTGGAAGAACAAAATCCCAAATTTTACATGATTTAAAAAAATTTACATACTTTTCTTAAAAACAAGCATTAGAAATTTATATGTGAAAATGCGTACACCCCTAAATCTACCTTCTAAATCTTTAATTTTCATATTAACACCTCCAACCTCTTCTTTCACTCAACAATAATTCATACTTGTTCTTTTTTATTTCCATACTCGAAGCTGTCTCATTCTTCTATTTATTTCATATACCTCTAAATCTACCTTTAAATCTTTAATTTTTCGTATCAACACCTCCAACCTCTTCTTTCGCTCCACAATAGTTGATATTTGTTCTTTTCTTGCGTTTCCTATCTTGCATACTACCATTTTCGTCATTTCTGCTAATACTAAATCACACACACACACACCCAAGGAAGCCTTTTTATTATAAATCTACATCCTTCAAAACCGCTAACCTAGGCTTCTTCTTCTTCTTTCCATGAACTTATTCTATTTTTACACTTCTAAGAAATGTTATACGATATCCCTACAGATCAATAATCTTTGACCTTCACCACTACACTTTTAGACTTCTAAGAATTGTAATATGATGATGAAGATGATACTGCTATTTCTATTTTACTTTGACCTTGACCTGCTCCAAAAATTTAAATTCCCCGCCAAAAGCATGCTTCAAACGTCCTTGAGGCGTGGAGCGCGTTCTGGCATAATGAGAAAACTCACTTGACCTTGAAATAAATCCCATAAGATTTACATGGGTGACCTTGAAGTGGAGTAGCTCCGGCCTTATATTACTACTGTTAACTTAATTCAGACAAGTTCATTCCCCTAGTAGCATTTAGTTTATACCCTATTCAACATTGTGCATGTTTACACATAAGCACTGGTTAGTTGCAATTACAGGTACGTTAACCACTATCAGTGTCCAATGGGAACATAACACTGTCAGTTGTCGAAAAAGGAATTTACCTTAAGTAACACTTATTTATAAAGAAACAGGTACCATAAAAACTGTAAGCACCCTTGGTGTGTTTACGTTTTGCTTTATATAACCTTAAATACCCAAATATTTACTTGCATTGAACCCACCCCGAGTAAGTCAGATGGTACTCACGGTCTTGTAGACGAAATAGAAGTTTTTGTATACATACAATTTATCATCTTCATAGGTTGTTTGACATATTGGTACATACTCACCTGAGCAAATTGATAAGGAATACAGAAGTGGAGTGTCACACTATAATAGCATAACCTTTCCGATCATGGTCGTCAGCATCGTACCGTGATTAAACGATTTGTTCCCATGCTACCACAGTTATGCTCATCCTATCACCTCGAGTTATCCACGTGTTTGTGAATCCAGTTCAAACTGTAGTAAAAGCCTTAGTATATATTACGAAATGTAGAAATTTGAGCCTTTACAAATTTAAGTGTACGATGGGAATCCAGTGAAACTGTATTATAAATCAAATTTATAGAAGGCACTTTACGCTGCAACACATGCCATCGAGGCATTATTTTTTTTTGTCGAGAGCGGAAGTAGAAGAAAATATTCTTATTAGGACGCCACCTATCTAGATTCGATTGAATTAATTGCGCCGTTGTCGCGTCTTACTTAAATACGGGTATTAAGAAAGGGTTTAAATGATTTAAAGAACCGCTCGAAACGTAGAAAAAGTTGAAGCTATGGCGACTAAGGTTATAATTAAAGGTAATACGTGCATTACGAAGTTTATTTAATAATTAAACATGAATTCACAACGATGTCTACAAAGTAGAAGAGATGAGGTCCACGAAATAGAGAGACGGTTAAAAAAAATTAGTAGACCTCGATTTTTAACACGTTACAATCTTCTTCAGTGTTATATGGCATTTAAGAATAATTTTAATAGATAGATCACAATATGTTACTCACGTCAATCAATTAATTTCTCCCTTCCAAGACTGAAAACAGTGTTAGAATGACGTCATTCTAACATTGCTTTTAAATGCTATAACAACGTTCTCTGTTACAGTGGTAACATTTTTTTCTGTACACCAATTTGAGAATTTTACATACTCTTTTTCGTAGATGGCCTTAGATTTGTATTGAATTGTATTTTCGACTATGTCCCGTAGTTCTGGTAGAGTTCCTGGTCAGACATTTTGAAGAATGTTACAATAAATTCAAATTCAAGACTTATTTAAAATTTCAAAGTTGACATTTGTTAAATGTCAACATTATTTAATGGAAAACTATAAAAATACAGTCGAAATATGGAAAATAGTATAAAACACACGTTACAAAAGGCCTTTCTATCACTCGTCGATTCATATACTCGCCGCTACGCGCCTCGTGTACGAATTTTCGACTCGTGCCGGAATGAAGGACTTCTGTAACTTGTGTTTTAATACACTATTATCACATTTTAGCTTTTTACCTGTATGCCTACTAGAACTAGGAAATTCCTGCACTATCCTTTTAAAATCATATATGTCGCAGGAAAATGGTGAAATTGGGGATTTGATCCAATCGCTAAGGGAAATGATCTAATCTCGGAAAATGTATGGAAATAAACAATTCTAATTAAAACTGCAAAAATCGTTACGTTGACATTGGCATTCTACGTTATTCAGTTGACAACGTCATACTCAATCCAATTCAGACAGTAAAAAAACAAGTCTGCAACAAACTATAAACAAGGAGATGTCTTATTAATTAGGAAACATGTTAAGTTAACAAAAAATTACAATCAGGACCATTGCAAATATATTGTTAACTAGATTTCATTGTGGATTAAAGTGATATAAATAAGAGTAAATCATATTAAGGTTATCAATGTCTTGTTTATTATTTAAAATGTTTTGTTTTTTATTAATGTGGTATGACTAACAATAATACTTTTACTAGTTTGGCTCTATTTCTAGTATTTTGGTTTCTTTACACCACATCTCATACAGCAAATTTTGAAGAAACCAATAGAATAGAAATAGAGTCAAACTATAAAAAAACAACTTGTATTACAGAAAACATCCGTTAGTTTAAAAATACACCACTAGATGGTGTCACAAACAAACAAATCTGTTTTTAGAAATAAGTGTAATCTAATTTGAGGGATTTTTTATTACGCGCAAAGAATGTGAATATCATATTTCCATTTTTAAGGACAGTCCACGTTTCACGTTACCAGCTAATTAGGATTTTTCCAATCACATTAGATGTACTTGAATAGTGAAAGGTTGTTATTGTGGTTACGTAACTGGGAAATCCAGAAAATAATTACTTTATATTAATAATTGCAAGAAACTGTTAAGTGTTTTATAATCTCCATTTACAATCAAAATGCAGAAAGTGAATGTGCCGTGACTGTAAGCAACAAAAATCAGCTGTCTCCCCTGTCAAGACGTTCTTTTAATACGATTATCGATAACAACCCTGGTAAGTGATCGTTTTTTATTTTACTCTTTCCCCTTATTTTATTTACTTATACAAATTTTTAATGTTATGATTCATCACCACAACCAACGCATCTGTCTAAACCTGTGATCAACGTGACCAACACGCCCTTGTTATACCTTAATACATACACTTACAGTGTTATGTAATTATTATTATGGTTGTCTTATTATGAAGAGCGTTGAGTTGGGTAAACCACAGAGTCCTATAGTTGTCTTACGACATGAAATCGGTGTTAATTTCAAATCACGCGTGTATTATCAAAATTTGAAATGAAAGTCAGCTTGTTTGTTTGTTCTTAGGCATTTGTCGATTTTCTATAACGACTTAGTGCGTTCAACTTTGTTTATAAATCTAGGGCCCGTTTTGACAGCAATGTCGAAGGCTTTCTCATAAGACAGGTATAGGAGCGTGTGCGTGCGCGCGCCCGTGTGTGTGCGTGCTTGCGGGCGTGCGTACATGCCTGCATGGGTGTGTCTGCTTTCGAAAAATCTTTAACGACTGTATATTGAGCAGGTACTGGGGGAGCTGGACAAAATAAAGTTTTGATCAGTAGTGTAAGTGATCTGAGGTGATCGTGGTGCTTAGACAGCACTCACGATCGAAATAGTGTGCTATGTGTTCTGACACAATGATATGGTCTATTATTGAGGCACCTAGATGCTCGAAATATGTAGGCTGTGTGATAGTGACTCGCGAATGCGGCAACTGTAACAAAGGTGATGATAGCCTGATGCAGTTGCTATTACATCTGGAGTCACCGAATTGGGTGTGTCGGGCATTGAAATCACTTAGGATGACTGCATTAGGGATGCTGGAGGCGTAAATTAAAAGATCTTCGTATAGGGTGTTGTGGCCTGGCGGGTTATAATATGAAATGAAGACGATCGGGGTGGGAAAGTACATTATCACAGCAACGCATTCGAGATGCTGTAGGTGTGCAGGAAGTTGAAATGGAATGGATAGGAAGCAATTTTTAATTACAAGCGCGGTTTCGTGGTGGCGGTTGTTTAGAAAGTTGTGATATGTGTTAACGCTAACTGTGCATCTGTTTGTGAGTTTCGTTTCCGTGATGGAAAGAATGTGTATGTTGTGTTCGTGTAAGAGGTTTTTAAGTAAGGAGCGTATCCAACGAACGCCCCTGGCATTAACGGTCTCTGCTAGGATATCCATTTTGGAGGAATTTAAGGGTTGGGTAATTGGATTACGGAGACCGCCGTCCGCGTGCCGGATACCCAGGGGCCGGTACTCCGTTGGAAATAGGATCGGGATAGCGAATCTAGGGCACAAATGACCCTATTTATCCTGTCGAGAAACATGCTAAGAAGGGTGCGGGTGAGGACATGTAGGAAGTGTTTAATGGAGAGGGGCTATGTGTCAGGGATGGGTTTGAGGTATGCCGTGTTTTCCGAGTCGGACTCTTCGGAAGACAGGATGGGGTCAAGGATTTCTATCTTCGACGGGGAACTGGGAGGTTCCCGTCTCTTCCGGAAAGGAATAGCAAGGGTGTGCTTCCCTTCAGTGTTACACTTTAGGTTATCGGAGATTTGTAGTATGTGGATGTGTGACTTTCGCCACAGTTGGGGCAACGGATGGAGCGGGTAGGACACTTCTCAGCGGTATTCCCTACCTGCGTGCAGGTAGAACAATACTTGGGGAGAGGTTGTGGGATAAAGGATGGTTCGCAGCGGTAGTGTCACCCGAACATGACGACAGTGAGTGCGAGGAGGAAGTCGAGGGTGGTTTTGGATGGAGTGATGACGTGGACTAGGGATGTGGAAGTGTTCGTGGCCTTAGTGGTGATACGAATGACCTTGTCACGTGTGCAAAATCGATCGCACCCCACATCTCTTCGGCTAGGAAGTTCTTATCTACGTGACGAATCACGCAGGAAAAGGAAGGGGGTCTAGGAGTGGATTTGGAGGGACGGGAACCGGAGAGTCGGGTTAGGGTGACGGTGGGATGTCCGAAGTGGTGTCGGAGCCTAAGCTGTGTATCATCAGCAAGGGAGTGGCGGTCTCTAAGGGACAGGTGTGGTTGTGGTAGAACGTTAATTTCAACCAGGGAAGGTTAAGAGATTTGAAGGAATTAAACAGGGTTTTCTGGGTGGTTGTGGATTCGGTGATATTGCTAACGCAATATTTAGAGGATTGAGAGCGGGTAGGATTAGGATTGGGGATAGCGGGTGTGGGAATCACGGTAGGTATAGGTTGCTGGACGGGTGTAGGTAGCAGGGCAGGTTTGTTTGTGAGTGTGTATGTGTGTGTGTGTGTGTGTGTGTGTGTGTGTGTGTGTGCGTGTGTGTGTGTGTGAAGGTTTAGGTGCTTTTTGTGAAGGTTCTGTGGAGGCGGTGGAACGTGTAGGGATGTAGGAGTGTGTGGATGAGGTGTTTGAATGAGGGCATGTGCGTGAGGATGGTGGCGGCGAGGCGAGGGTGTGTGCATATGTGTGTGTAGGTGCAGGTGGACGGGCGGCGTCGGAGGTTGGGGACACAACCGTGAGTGTTGTCCTGCTGTATCCTGCGGCTCCTGCTTGCTGCAAGGCTGTGCATCCTCTTCTGATGCCCACTACTTCGTATTATCTGTATGCTAGCAGTGACAGATCTAACTCCGAAGCAGCGAAGATCACGATGCGCGGACCGTTGAACGCGAAAACGCTAAGTTCTTTTGGATTGCTTTAGAGTGTGCAATAAAAATCGCGTAGTAGGGACCGAAGTACAAACTGCCCTAGAGCGTCTGTAGCGCGTCTCGCGGTATTATTTAGAATCCGCGGAGGGCGGAGAGGGATCCTGGTCGGGATTTTAATGCCGTGATTGGCGGATAGACTGGCGGGGACTCTGACGTAACAAAACTTTTAACGTTTTTGAAATTCACGTCGGAGGGGATATAAATTCATTATTTGAGGATTCCTGTAAATTTTAATTAAACAGAATAGTTAGCAAATAATTAATTAAAAAAAATTTGGTGTATGCTGCTGGCTCTTCACAAATTATTTATTATTATTATTATTTATCTCTAAGCACACCCTATTTCTGCTATGAAATATACAACAGTCGTCCATATTTACTAGATCCTTTCAATTAAACCCGCCTTCCAATTCTAAATTAAAATATATAAATCTGCACCAGTTGTGGTATATTAAATCTTTTCTATCAATTACTAACTCTCAATACATATACAAAAATAATCTAACTTTCCTTTCTTCTGAAAAGAAAAAGCAAAAAGCTAATGTATGTGACATATTTTTGATTGAAATATTTTTAAAAAAATAATTTCTTAATTGAAGCTACCATAATTTTTAAGAGTAAAAGATAATAATTACCTACCAAAAATTTGAGATAAAAATACTGAATTTTTTCCATTTAACCTTGATTGCTACAGCAACCACATCATCTGTATCGCGATCTTTGTCAATGCAAGCTTTACTTTTCAAGTATTGCAAATCTCCCATTGTTAATAAATTGTGCCGTTGATATTCTCCATCTTTAAATCATCTCATGCATCTTTAATAATTTTGTAATCCGAAACACCAGCTCTAAGTTGATCAATAGTTTCTTGTTGTTTTTGCTTGGTTAATCTTTGATGTCTTTTACTGTCTGTTGCATGCCCAACATGAGTTTTTGTAAATTTTAATTGAACTTCACCTGCAATAACAATATATTTTTATTATGATAAACTATCAAAAATATAATAATTATCAGTAGCGTCTATGTTCAGGTTTCTTTCGTCAGTATTCCTCGAGATTCAAAATCGTCTGAAGGACTTTTTTCCTCACAGACAATTACATTATGTATAGATTGTAAATGCCTCCTAACATTCTGGGCACTGGATATACCCGAGGAATGAAGTTTCTTCATATGCAAATTTCTTCTCGAGACTGTTGAGAACAAGTTTCTTCAAACGTTGCACTTTACACTGAAAAAAATGCCATTAATCAATATACATAATTCACGCCTATACTTCAACATTACCCCTCCATAACAAGTCGTGACAATATTTATTAACCTAAATTTCGTAAAGTAAGAATAAATATTGTATTAATAAATTTATATACTATTGTACACCATGATGCAAGTTTCTAACATGATTTGTACACAATATGTATATATGCAATCTTAACCTAGAAAATAAATTTTATATTATAACTAAAAGACCTAAGTAAACGTAATAGTGAGAAAATACAATAGTATTTAGTAAAAGTTAGCAATGAAGATTGCTGTTTTATTATTCTACATTTTTAAACTTTCTGTTGTCTTACAGAAGTCTTATATTTTTAATCTGTGTTGATCGGTGCATTAATTTCTGTTAACGATTCTAAAACAGCAATCTTCATTACCAACTTTAAAAGTGTAGAATAGTTCAAGCGAACGAGAGGAGTTTTTCACGCAGGCGCTTTGCGTTGCAAATTTAGTAAACAGTAACATATATCTGATCCTAGTGTTTCTGGAAACGTATCTATTCAAACCCGTTTCTACGAGTAAATGACAAAATCAATCGAAAACGTATGAAATAAGTATTGAGTTACAATCAAAACTTTTTCAATACAGTCCACACAAGTAGCAACGCTCTCCACACCGATCAGTAAACTACTGACTGGGTTGCGAAATCTAATCGGCAAAATTCGAATGTGCGTCTGAACGTCGAGTGTCCAAGCTGTATTGTTTTTTAAGCTGTGATACAGGTGTAGAAGGTTATGCAATCAACATTTCTTCAATATCGCTAAATCGATCTATTACATTATTTTACAACGCTTGAGAAAATTTTGCAGCGATCGATCATGATGTAAGGATGTATGTATGCGTAAGGGGGCGTATGTGCGTGCGTGTGTGAGTATATCCTAGAATTCACGATAACTCCAGAACGACAAGAGGAAGGTACTTAAAATTTGGTATATAAGCTTATTTTCATTTCTCCTCGAGCTGATTAGATTTAAAAAAAAGAACAGCAGGGTGAAGGGGGGGGGGAGTATTAGGTGCAGTTTTTGTTTTTACCGAAGGTTTCTGAAACAGCTGCACTTTTGAAAAACTTAAAAATACCATCATATATATTGTAAAATGAAATGAATTATGTTCTATGTAATTCCTTAACGTGGAATATACTATTCGTTCAAATTTTTTTTATATCTGAATAACGATCAACTTTATAGGAAACTGTGACGACTTATTTTATTAGTTAAAAAAAATAATTAAAGGGAATTTAAAAAGCGTATTATATTTCCGCTATTTCTTGACATTACGAAAGATGCATAATTATCAAAAAAAAAATTTTTTTTTCATTTTAGGTCGTGTGTTGTTTCACACCTGATATTTTAAGTAAATTCGGCCGCTGTAGTACTGCAGTCGGCATTTGGCACATGCGTGCTGCATACCTACAACTGTCAGGAAGAAACCAGGCATTATTACGAAAACATTCGACCGTGTTTACGTTTGTGTTCAACTAAAATGCTTCCATCTAATGAGAATTCCGTCGACTGTGAAATTCGCGATGTGATTCGTTTTCTTAGTGCCAAAGACCTGAAAGCGGCTGCAATTATGGAAAAAAACATTATGAACGATCAAATGGGTTAGAGCTTACACGAATGTCATGATGTGAAACAAAGTGAGACCTCTAGCCATTACTGAAGATTTGGCGCAAAAAGTTGCCGAAAAGGTGACAGAAAACCGACGCTTTACGAATTGATCGTTATCACATGGCAATACAAAATCCTTCTAGGCATCTTCCTAAGCGATCCTGAGTACTTAGGACGTTAGGCTAAACTTAGCCTGTTTAGGACCACAATTATTTAAAAAAAAAAGTGAATTTCAATTAGATACTTTTTGCTCGGAAAATTATGTGTACTGTGATTTGAGACAAGAAGGGGGTGTTGACTTATTTGCCTCGTGGTGACACAATAAATTTTGCAGAACGTTGTGAGACCTTATCTTACTACGTCCTGATCCGATGAGATCTTGAGTTTGATTAGTCGTATGTAGACGGGTGTCTACATACGGCTCATCAAACTCAAGATCTCATCGGATCATTTGGCTGGAGATATATTGATGCATGTAGATGGTTAGCGTCACAATGACCCTTATGAGGTCAAAATGACCTGCAGTGGTTGTTAACTAGAATAAGATTCAATATAACGTTGTACGGTGCGATAAGTGCCTTAATATTAGAGGCGTTTATGTCCAGAATAGAATTAATAAAATGAAACTTACAAAAACGAGATCTGAAGGGTCGAGTAATTTAATTTTTCGAGACCTGTTAATGCAGGTACTTAACCATGAAATATCGTATAATATCTTTGCGCTATTAAAATCCTTAACACGTTAAACAAGCCTTATAGTTGTCGATTTCATTTCTATGCATTGATTCCGTTTGAAATGTGAAATAATAATTGTTTATCGAAGGTTTGTAAAAAATAATTGTGTTTACTAGCATTTGAAGTAAAGGATGTTTAAAATAGAAATTATGCAATGTACGTAAATTATCTACTTGGATGAAACTGGAATCTGCCCGTTTTAAAATCTCAATTACTTGTATGTATGTAAAGTAAAAAATTTAAATAAATACTTACTATAATTGGTAAAATGAGAAAATGACAATATCGGATTAGAGCTTACATTCATACAGTTCATGCGGTTATATACTTTTCTCGTTCTTGTACAAGGAATTTATGGTAGAACGTACGGCGGCATCTAGTTCTTCTAACCGCGGGTGGTAAACTAAGAATCACGCTCTGCGTTATACGCGTTTTGCTGCGTGCACCAAAAAGAGGTAGAAATAGTTAAGTCAAGTTTAGCGAAAAACATCAACCTAAAAGCGTAATGCAGTGACTCTCTAACCGTTTTACTTATAATATTTTTACGTGCGTACAAAAATTAATTACGCACAGCACTGGAAGGAAAACGCTGCGTATAAAACATATTTATAAATGTGATTATTAGAGTTAGGCTTTCAGCTAATGCATTTTCAATCATATAGGTGCCTATATGCAAACACTTTTGTCTGATAATAAAGAGTAGGTTATCTTGACAAGTACAAAATAAATGGGCCATAAGTATGTTATTAGCATAATTACGTCTTTTTGACGCTTATGAACGTATTTATTAATCTAAATTGCTTTGTAATGAATTACGTGTAGGCATAGGTTATTTATATGAAATTTCCTGTGGACGGTTGCAGAAGGTAGTTTATAATGCGAAAATATTTTACCTAACTGCACGCGTATTACTGTTAATAAGGTAATTAGAATATAATTAGAGGGTACTACACCCAATTCCTATAAATGGTGAAGGAATTGATTTATGTGATTTAATGAAAGAAAGACTTTTGCGGTTACAATTTATTTGAAAATATCTGGAAAATTTTTAAGTGAATGTTGCCAAGAGTTGATATTTAATGTACATCAGTACTTTTGCCGAGAAAGGGATAATTTTGGACCGTAATATTGAAGCAGTACAAGAAAGAGCAGCGGAAGCTTTAAAAATTAGTGTAGCTACATTGAAGAAGTAAAAAAATGAACGTTTTATTACCAAAAACTCTGAACGAACCTCGTAAAAAGTTCTATTCAGACGATCTAACTGAAGCTGTACAACTCAAAATACCCGCAAGTGGTTACAGCAGAAACAATTAAAGAAACATTAGAAGAAAAGGAAAATATTGAAAAATATTGGTTTCAAATACAAAAAAGATTGTAATCAGCGAGCGCTTTGCGAAAAAGCGAATGTTACAATCTCAAGGGTGCGAATATGAACTTATCCTCGCCTCTATCAGTTATATTCCTAGATGAAACGTGGGTGTTCGCTAGAGGAACACAAAAATGTCTTGACAAGACGATACACCAAAAAGTATAACACATTGTAATTATTCTTCAAATGGTAAAAGGTTTATTACCATTCACGTCTAGTTGAAAAAAAAGCCGTTTTCTACCTGGAAAAAAGAAGAGCTACAAAAGTGATTAACGATAACACGTATTGCTTTTTCGCAAACAGATTTGGAGATAGATCTTCCACACATGACTAAGCAAAACACGTATGTGGTGGATAACCTAATTAGAGAACATGGTCACTTTATACTTAGATTACAGCCATATGACTGTTAATCCAATGCAATTGAAAGTATTTCGTATATTTGCAAGTCCTACTACGATCAGCGGATGGGTAAAGATGGTTATTCTGTAATACAAATGTGGGAAAAGTTGCAGAAAAAGACAATATTGCATACCGAAAAAATAATTTTCGAGTAGTGGGATCGAGAAAAAGTGCTAGATGTAACGGTAGCACCATTACCAATTACAGTGAATGATGGAAATTCAGATGATAGTGAAACTGAAGATGCCGAAGCTGAGTACCTATTTTAAATTAAGAATTTTTTTGTTTACCTACGGATGATTGAAAGTACGTTAGATAATGAATATAAATAAATTGGATGTAGTAGCTTCTAATTATGCTCTAATTACCTTATCAACAATAATACGCCTGCAATTAGGTAAAATATTTTTGCATTTAAGGTACTTTCTGGAACCGTCCACAGGAAATTTCATATAAATAACCTCTTCCTATAAGTAATGCATTAAAAAGCAATTTCGATTAATAAATACGTTTATAACGTTAATCACGTACTTATGGCCCATTTATTTTGTACTTGCCAAGATAACTTACCCTTTATTATCAAATGTAAGTGTTCGCATACAGGTACCTGCGTATGATTGAAAATACATTAGGTAAAGGTCTTTCTCTAATAATCATATGTATAAATGTGTATTATATGTAGCGCTTTCCCTTTAATGCTGTGCTGTGCGTAAAAATATTATAAGTAAAACGTTTAGAGAGTCACTGCATTACGCTTATCCCTTTTAGGTTCACGCAACACAATTCAAAACGCTTATAACGTAGAGGTTGCTTCTTAGTTCACCGCCCGCGGTTAGGAAAACTAGATGCCCTCTTACGTTCTAGCATAAATGCCTTGTATAAGAAGGAGAAAGGTATATAACCGTATGAGCTGTATGAACATAAGCCCTAATCCGATATTCACATTAACTCATTTTACCATGTATACTATTCAGTGTTACTTATAAAATGGATTTTCTGCATGTTTGAATTGGTAAAAATTGCACAAGATGATCGTTTACACTCTTGTTACAATTAAATGTAAATTTCAATGATTGTTTGTAATCGTTTTTTCAACGCTGCGGAACCGTAGCGCCCTGATTGTTATTCAAGCTATGCGTCCATAACAACTAACAGCAGATCCGAAAGCGCACTTGAATATTCCAATCAACCTGGTAAGCAGGCAAAAATAGGTCGATTGCGCAAAAAGTATATTTGTTTTTTTTTTATTTCAAACTGTACTTATTTACCTAAAAAACACGCATTTTACTTGATAAATATGATCGAGTCTTTTTATTATGTTCGTTCACTATTAATTAATCTACCTTTCAGTTTTATGTGCAGAACACATTTCAAAATTTCCATTTTTATCCTATACTATTGTTTGTATGTACTTAGACATGCCTATACTCGTATTATTGTTTAACAGTTGAAATCGATAGATGTCACCATAATTCCTAGTTGTATAAGATTCGTACATGACTGGTTTATTTAGTTTCAACCGTTCCTATTTCTGTTCTATGTTTACCTCATTGGTAAATCACACCGGTGTAGTCATAATTAATTTATTGTCTGTATATGAAGCTGTCCTTTTTTTCTTCATGATTTTGTTGTTAGCAGTAATAAAATATCAAAACTCTCATTAATTATACTAATTTTGTAAATAGCAAAATCCAAAAATATTATTTTTCTTCAACCACCTAAATAAGACGTTATATTGTGACGGTAAGTACTGCACAAAAGTGGCTGATTTCACGATTCTTCAGTGTCACCATGGCAACTGTACAAATAGTAATTTACTTTTTGTCCTAGTGAAAAAAGTAGTTTGACCGTGACTAAACATCAACGTCGTGTGACTGACAATTTCAAAATTTTCGCATGTTCATCACAAACAGCATTTACAGTCATAATCAAGTATTGATATTCAATATAATTTCGCTTTATATTTTCGTTTTAAGCAAGTGTAAGGTTATATAAATGTTTTGAGTGACTATCTTCCATGAACAGAATCTTAATCGACATTTTCCGTCGCCGGAAGCGCCATTAATCTTTCCACTATTTCAACATCTGCCACACTTGTATCAAATTTTTAGAGGTAAAATCGAATTAATACTAATTAAAAACTACACGGAAAATTTTGCTTACTTCATTAAACGGTAGAATAGTACTCATTTTGGGTAAAACAAAAAAGTATGATACCGATAGCGACATAAATGAGGGATTCCCAGACAAGTAGTGAAGTGCAAATAAATGAATGAGTACACAAGTACACAATGGAAGTTGAGACGACCTTGAACAAGAGCAACACTGCTCCAGTCATCCACTTGACGTTGAGCAAACCATTTTCATCCAGCATCCATCCATTATCCTCTGGTGCTGGGGATTTCGGAAAAGTTACCCAAACACCGCTTCCTAAATCGCGCTTGATAATTACCTCGTTTAGAATGTGGAATTAAGCAATCTTCATATGGTTGAGCTGAGTCCACTTGGCCTTGACGCCTTTGGAACGTGTGATATCTGAGTTCATTTATGTTTTCTATTTTAGTGAACTTTTGGATTAGATTGTGGTCAAAATTCGGCAGTATAAACTCACTTCTAACACGAGAAAAGAGTAAGCTAAATTTTTTATTGCTTTGCAAAAGTTTCAATGCTTTGAGCTCCCTTGCCCAGACAACTCACTGACTGTATCACAACCGGTCCACGCATGTAGTCCAGGTAATGCTGATATTAAACTACAACCAACCACACTTGCTAGTTTTTTGCATTACTGTGTTACGCTGGGCTTAATGATATTTGTTTAGGTAAATCCAAGGCTTATAAAACGCATTTGTCCTACTCTTTAGCGTTCCGTTTATCTCAGTGGCGAGAAATAGGAAAACAGGAATTGGTTTCCATGGAAACGGAGGGTAAACTTGCGGATGGGGGGGTTAAAAGGCGGCCCCCATCTTTTCACCATTTTGATACATACTCTATAACAATTTTGGATGACAACAATAGGCGTGGTTATTACTGTTGAACCGATGCATGTTATATATCAAATTCAGGATAATTTGTTACACTACTTCTTTTTTTGAAGCTTTGTCTTAATGTACATATAATTTGTGTAAACTCTTGATAAAATAAATTTTTTAAAGAAAAAATCTAAAAATTTTCAATATATCCTTAAAAACTAATTAACGGTTTATTTTGCCTAAATAGTGTATATTACAGAAATTGTAGTACACATTTAGAGCTTTTATTAAAAAAAAAAATGAAATAGGATAAATAGTTCCAAATATATCGTCGTTTCTTAAAAAAACTCAACATCCGCCATTTTGGATTAATCGCCATTTTTATTAGCTACCACTTAGAGATGGTAACATAGATATCTTACTAGATAGCCAGAGCATATGAGCTGTGCGTGTAAAATACGAGACAAATTGAACATTTCAATAAGGTCGAAAATGGTAGAAAATTTACAAGTTGGTGGTATTCGGACATGCGCAGTCGTATGATTAGAATTGCAAAGTTCAATTTTTGATATCAATTGTAATTGTCAAAAATCGTTTTTGTAACCTCGGTTTTTCGCGCTTTTCGAGTTTACTATTAATACAAGTGAAATATGAGAAGCTGCATAGTGCCTTCTTGTCATAATGACTGCTAAAATTAAAAGTAAATATACAATTTTTCAAGTGAGGTTAATAATAATTATATAATTGTAAAGATCCAGCTTAACATTACTAAAATTTTTGTAATTAATTATTTTTTAATTGCCCTACAGTACAGTAATCAAGATAAAGTTGCATAATATTAAAACCAATTGAAAAATATTGCGCGATATTGCATCACAAATAATTAATTTTAATCCCCTACGACGTAGATATCAAAAAGCATCAAATGCTCTTACGTCAGAGAACCCTCAGCCAATCACAGCCAGAGGACCCTGCATAGACGCCCGACCCACCCACCGCGAATTATCTATAAAGACCGCGGCGCTACCGGAAGAAAGGATACTCTCTGCTTACTCCGCTCTCCTCTCTCTAGTCGCTACTCTCGCGTCTCTAGCATCTAGAACCAAGATCCACACCGCACGCGCCTGCCGTACTTAGTTTCGTTGTATACGTTGCCGACCTGTCGATTGCCGCATCCATTCATCCTGAACCGTCGTGTATCTTTAGTCGCCTTACTTCGCCGCCGTCACCGGTAAATCAGCGTCATACACACAAAGTGCTGGTTTAGATACGCTAAGGTTAACAGCACGTAAGTTTCATTGCACCACTTTTCTTAAACATTACACCAGACACCCAGAGAAACGACGGGCAGCAGAGCCCGGAAGTTATCTCACCGTTCCAGTACACACACCAGAAGTACACGACAGGCTGTAAAGCCTGAAGTCACCTTCCGCAAACATACACATACTAGAAGTCACGACAGGCTGAAGTCAACTTCCATTTACTCCAGCGACAAGATGGGTATTCACTCTAATTCTACCGCTGCTTGGGAAATCCCTTTATACAGCAGTCGACGGGCTGGACCCAGAATCTTTTAAAGGGCTCTCCATTAAACATATATTACACCTACAATATACAAACAAACGACGCCAAAACCTGGAGATAATCTCAATACCAGAAGCCGTATTCTTAGAGACCACTCGCGTGATCCTCCTGTTAGATAAAGACGAACCCGTGGTGCGTTTAAGTAATAAATTGCACCAAACTTGTTCCAGCATCTCGCGAACCGACTACAATTTGTTAGATATTCTTCTAATAATATTTCTTAATAAAGGAAATCCGGTAAGATAAACATTCCTGTATTGCGAGTATATTTTCACGCAACGAAAAACTATCCACTATTTCGTTCCGGAAGGCCTGACTGATTTAGCAGCATCAGAATAAATTACGAACATTTTACTTGTAAATTCTCTCATTTTAACCCCGAGAATAATCATGTACTTAAGACACCTGCATTCCGTATGAAACAATTCTTATTGCCGGGCATAAATAAATGTTATGTATTAATCAATGTAAATACGTTGTCAATTAATTAAGAAATCCTGAGACCGTCCTGATCAGTTAGAGTAAATAATCAAACACGTACCAACAATTTGCATTCAGAAACGTATAAATATTAACCTGTCCTTTGTGTAGAATTCCAAGTACTGAATTCACATCTATTCAGTCTGAAAGCCAAATCACATATAAGAATAGTCATGCACACCAAGGTTACTTTAAATTATTGATTTTTCTCTTTGACCTGCTTATAAACACCTGCGCGATCGTTGTCCCCTGCTTATGTAATACGGAGAATATTACACAACGCCACCTGATAAATACCACACCACCGTTTACAGGGCCGACCTAAGCGTTCGTAATAAATAATAAAAGGACACTCTGGTTAACCTGATATAAGATTTTTCTTGTTGGTAATTTAATTCACCTAGTTTAGTATCTGATTATTTAGTTTTATAGAAAAAATAGGTAATATACGTTTAAAACATTTTATTGCAATTATTCAAAGTGTACAGTGTTATGCACCAAAATACGAACCACCCCGTCTTGTTAAGACAAGACCCGATTTGAGCTAGACCGAGGCAAATTAAAATAAACCATTTTAATTATTGTAAGCTAAGTGGCTTACATAATTACAACTATTTGCCTTCTTGCACACACAGCGGCTTATGTTTACAGAGTACAGTATTCACTAGTGCGCAATTCCTAATACCCCCATGCGTAGTCTCAATTCGGACCATACATGGTTTCAAGGATTGTTTATCTAGTTATTAAGTAAGATATCAATGGAAGATAATCATGGGTTTTTTGACATCGTAATAAACCTGTCCAGCTATGGTGAGAAGGACAATTGGTACCCTCAAATTATGCCATTATCTTAAATTTGGCCAGTTGGTCCATGCCCTAGAAGAGCTGATTGTCATTTAGAATTGTAAAATAACTGCAGAAGCATGTGTTCAGGTACGTATAGTCAGAGATGCTCCTTACGTTTTCTTTATAATTGCAGTAGCCAGGCCAAGGGTAGTAATGGCACAGTCCTGTTAGTGGCCTTAACAAATGGAATTGAGTTTGGTGACTGATAATAAAAGTTATGTGATTATATATTAGACTTATTGAATTGTGATGAGCCCCTCGTGTACTAAAATGTTGACACGTAAATAACAATTGTCCTACTATAGCGCTTGGCAGCGGCATCGCATTTTAAGTAAAATCCCTCTTTCTTTTACATATCAAAACTATGGAGATTCTTATAATTTTGCTTTTCATTTTCCCTATAGTTCAATTAAACAGCGTTTACATTATTATCACCTTTAAACAATATAGCAAATACAATGAAAGTATTTAATTGCATGGCTCGAAAATTTCACAATTCGTAGAGATTGACTGAATGCTCTGGGACATTGCAACAATGGTAAAATTAAAGCAAGACTTGGTTCCTGATAATAATTGACAATGTTGATAAATTTCTTGTGTGAAATCGAAAAGCAGCATAAATTACGTATTCAAAATTTCCGGAAAAACGCAAAATTAATCCGGTGCGAAATATTTCGTTTTATTTAATTTAGAGTTCTTTAAGAATTTAAACAATTTAATAAGAAACAAATTCGAACGGAGTATTGTAATGGTGAATTTAAAAATTATCAATCGGCCATGGCATTGAATTAGAAACATTTTACACCTCTGAACAAAATGGAATAAGTGAAAGAGAAAATCGAACCATAACAGAACGTGGCAGGTTTATGATGTTAGTAACAAAAATTGACAAGTGTTTATGAACAGAAGCAGTCAGTTGTGGCGTATGCTGACCGAACAGAACGGGCAAATCACAAGTCAAATTAGCAACACGGTATGAAATACGGACTGAGAAAAGATCTATACTGTACACGTCAGTAATTTTAGTCGCATTGCTTATAGGTATTATAGTCATAGTCTTAATCGACAAAACTGAACTCTTACAGTAAACAGTTAACATGGTGAAAGACACCTATTTTTCTGTTAGGACTACATTTGGGCACTGTTGGCATATGCTGCAAAGCCTACTTGGATTGAAGTGACACTGACGTGTATGACGCATTTGATTTGTCGTGCTTTTATCGGAGCCTGCGTTATATGCCGACGATATTACGTGTTATTTGAACAGGGTGTCATACTAGCAACCTAAATTTTCATATTTAGAATAGTTAATACATTATACATTTAGGTTGGACAATACAAAAGTCTTCACGGTAGAAGGGTGGAAAAATGTGACTTGTGCCGGGGCCAAGTTAGTATGTAATTGCATTTCATTGAGTACACTTTGCTTTTATAAAGCAATTGAGATGAAACTACCACGAGTGAGTAAAATTTTAAAGGTTCAATTAAAAAAGTGTTTAAAAATATCCGAAATTTATTTTTGTGTCCACTTCGAATGTTAAAGATACAAATAAGCAACGCCACAGATTCAGAGACAGGTTGAAACAGATTCCGTTATTAGAGAAGATGTAGAAGATTTTTTTTTATCTATTATTTTTATCTTATATCTTTTGCTTCTTTTACCTTTGTTACTATGTTTGATCTCAATTGTGATTAATTAATCGTAAAAGTAAATTATTAATGTCGGGAGAGCTAACAGGGCCATTATGAGTACCATTCAATGGAATAAAAAAATAAACCTAGAGGATGGAAACGTTTAAGTTGTCACGGTTCGCGACAATAATAAAACAGATTTGATAAATAAATATTAAATGACAAAGAAACAACTATAACTCGGAAAGCTAAAAAATAAATAAATAATTTAATCATTTGGTCGGTAATAAATAACTGGAACTCCGCTGAGTGGCGAGGAGCTAGGAATCGCGTAGGGAGCAATATGGTTGAAACGTTGAAACGATTGAAGGGTATGTGAGAGAAAAATGTACGTGTATACATGTACATTTTCAGATTCATACGGTATATTAATTATATCTTTCTTGACTCTGTCTATATTTCTCCTTACTTCCTTACATGTCGTGGCAGTAGACAAATAACTGTCCAGTAGCAAGAGGATATCGTTAGTAGGGAATGCTACATCGTCCGGGGCACGTCTTGGTCAGTAACCGCTCTGCTCGCTATGGTAGTACTCAACAGAACAATACTATTGCCTCGGATCGACCTGGCCACAAGGGACGGTCAAGGTCGAAACAGATAGACCCCGTTGCTGACGACTGAGTAAGGAATGAATGGCGAGTCGGTATGTGGAATGCTAGAGGTATGCATGGTAAAGAATTTGAAATTGCGAATGTAATGTACTAAAGACACCTTGATATTCTGTGCGTATCGGAGTCAAAGCGCAAAAGGAAAGGATGTTGTGGAGATGGACGATGGAAGCCTAGTACTATGGTCAGGAGTTGAGACTGAAGTGCATGGCGCAAAAGGAGTTAGGGTGATCGTAAGTGAAAGAGCAAAAAGATGTGTTAAACAGTACGAATTGGTATCTCCCCCGGTAATATGGGTTAGAATGAAAGTGGAGTTTCGAAGAATTTTTCTTATTGCATGCTATACACCGGTGACCAGGAGCGTGAAAACTTTTGGAATGAAGTAGAGAACGCGTTGAACGTATGTAAGCCAAACGAAAGAGTGATGATAGTGGGGATATGAACGGATGGGTGGGTGTACAGAGAGAACATAGTGAACGCGTTCTAGGAAAGTTCGGAGACCAAAGAGTCAATGAGAGTGGTGAACCCCTGCTGAACATCTGTGTGGAGAGAAGCTTGTTTGTATCCAATACGTGGTTTAAACATAAAAATGTGCATATGTATATATGGCAAAGAGGTGATCTAAACGTATGATAGACTTGATAGTGTATGACGAATGACTTAGAAACTTGGCGAAAGACACAAATGTAATGCGCGGATCGGAGTGTGGATCGGACCACTTTTTGGTTGTATCGAGAATGTGTTTAGGGCAAAAGTGGGCCTGGAGAAAGAAAGCAAACGTAATGTGAACGTCCAGAATTAGGGTTGACAAACTAGTGGATAATGGTGCGAGAATGAAATACGCAATGTGGAACGAACAAATAAAAGACACTGACGTTGAAAGTGCATGGATAAGCTTGAAAAAGTCTGTTGTCAATTGTGCCTGCGAATATATGGAAGAGCGACTGTAGGTAGACAGAAAAAATGTGATTGGTGGAATGAGTCGGTAAAAAAGGCAGTATGAAAAAAAAGATGCGTATATGGCAATGATTGCTGTAAAAAATGAGGTTGAGGAGAACCTATTATGAGGTGTACAGATTAAGACACAAAGAAGTGAAGGAGGCAGTGAGAATAAGTAAAAGGAAGTGATTGCTGTGGAAGGAGAGAAAATGCAGAATGATGTTGAGGGAAACAAAAACTATTCTGGAAATGGGTCAAAAATACAAAACGTGGCCCAAAACAGAACGCTGCAGGAGTGATTAATATTACCAACTAAATAGTTTGGGACGATTGTGAAGTGAGGAAATGCTGACAAGAACATTTCGGAAGCTGTACAGTAGTGAGGAAAGTAAGACTGAAGGGTTAAATAAGGAGAATATAGAAGGAATGATGAATAAAACTGAGAAGGATATGTGAGGTAGGGAAAACGGTAGGAAGGTTGAAACACGGCAAGGGAGCACGTGTAGATGAAATCACTGGTGAAATGCTAAAGTATTGTGGTGCAAAGCTTATACGAAGATTGTGTGAATTATTCACTTCATTATGTGTAGAAAAGTGCCGAGGGATTGGAAGAGCGCGATCATTGCACCACTGTATAAGGGTAATGGGAACATGAGTGATTGTAAGAACTACAGAGGAATAAGTTTGCTCAGCGTGCCTGGTAAAGTATTTGGAAGAACACTGAATGACAGAGTACGAGAAACTACACAAACTAAGATTTGAGATGTGCAAGGTGGCTTCATGCCAGAGAAAGGATGTGTCGATTAGATGGTTGTTCTCCAGCAGGTGATCGAAGAGTGTTCAAGGGTAAAAAAAAAGTTGTACTGTGGGTTTGTAGATCTGGAGAAAGCATACGACAAAGTGAACAGGGAGAAGCTGTGGGAAATATCAAATGAATATGGCTTAAACAATGGTTCAATAAATGGAGTAAGGGCAGTATACGACGGTAGCCGGGCATGTGTTAGGGTGAGAGGAGGTGTGAGTGAATACTTTAATATTGAGCAAGGAGTGCAACAATGCTGTGTCATGTCGCCGTGGTTGTTCAATGTATATATGGATAAATGTGTTAGACAAGCATGTGCCGATACAAATGGTGTAATGGTTGGTGAAGTAAATGTATGACTTCTGGTGTTTGCAGATGACACAGTCTTATTAAGTGACAGTGCGGATGAGTTGCAAACCGCTTTGAGGAAGTTTGATACAGTCTGTGAGAGCATGGACCTAAAGGTAAACGTGAACAAAACTAAGATTGAGGTTTTCAATCGGGAAGGTGGAAAGAGAGTAGAGTATTTACTCTGCAAGATGAAATTGTAGAGCAAGTGGACGAGCTGGTATATCTCGGTAGAATGTTTACTGCAGATGGTACAATGACGGCGAGATTGAACGAAGGGTCAATGCTGGAAGAAAAGTGATTGGAAGTATGTGGACGATAATGAGAAATGAAAGCATAAGCCTAGCTGCGAAACGAGCAATCGTGTTCGTCCCGTCAGTACTATATGGAAGTGAGGAATGGGTATGTCAAAAAAAGCACGAAAGAAAAATAAATGCCGTGGGTATGAGTACCCTGAGAAGCGCATGTGATAAAACGGAAGGGACAATATAAAAAATGAGTGCATAATGACGGAGTGTGGTGAGGAAAAGACGATGATGGATAAGTAGTGCACAAAGTTGATGGGTCGCATTGAGAGAATGAACAACGCAAGCTTAACGAAACAAATATATGTGGGTGAGGTTAGAGGAAAGGCCGGACCTGGTAGGCCGCATAAAACTTGACTGTATGTAGTAGAATGTATGATAAAGGAAAGAAAGGTAAGAAGTTTTAAAAATAACGGGGCATGTCAGAGACAATGTATGAATCTTGCGAAAGCTAGGGAGGTATGCGCAGATAGGAAAGCATGGAGAAAGATTGTGAATGAAAAATAAATAAGAGGCAGGGATTGTTTTGCCTACCCGCAAGGGAATGGTGTGAAGGTTACGTTTATTTACGTCTTTTGTTCTTTTTGTTCAGATGAGACACCTGATGTAGCGAGAAATGTTGTATGGGAATCTACAATAAAAGATCCTATTAACCATATCTTTGACAAATCTCAATCGAGTGTAAGACAAAATATTGACATCATGACACCCATTGAAGTGTTTGAGTTATTATGGACCCACGATATTATGACTCTACTACTAGAGAAGACAAATCAGTATGGCGAATCTTTAAGTCTGAAGAATAGACCAAAGAAAAGAAACCAGAGCGTCAGAAAATTTCGGCCCATAAGTAAAGACAAACTAAAAAAGTTTGTTGGATTGTCTTTGACAGATGGCCAATTGAAATGTCGCTCCGTAAGTAAATTGTTTTTCTGGATCCTATTTACTACCATCCAATATTTTCAGCCACCATGCCTGGCCGGCGATTTAAACAAATATTACTATGTTTGAACTGTTCTAGTCAAGAGAAAAATGATACTCTCGGAAAAATTAGTCACCTTTCAAAAAAAATTATTAAAAAAGCCTTATCTTTGGATGAATCGTTTCTGTTGTTTAGAGGAAGACTTAAATTTCGCGTATATATGAAGAATATAAAAACAAGATACCTACGGTATAAAATTTTACGAGCTCTGTGATGTTCTTTTACGTTGGGGATTAGTTTGTAATGGGCGTATTACCTGCGATTATTACCTTGCTTGTATACACCTGGTTACAAAGAATAATATTTGAGTTCTTTTTCAATCCTGTACAACTTCCAAAATCATTGAGTAAAAATTTTGTATCGTTTTTATGAAAATGTGAAACGATTCAACGTCAACTAAGTGATATTAATTTATAAAGATAACTTTCGTTAACTAAGCTTTACTTCTATTGTTCTCACGTGTAAATGGACTTTAATAATTACTTAACAAATTCCTTTTTCCTTTTATCGGAACACTCCAGCTAGCTTGACGATGTGATAAATGGTTAGTGTTATCATTCATCAAAATTATCCTCAATCTGATGTTATTAATTACCCGTACTTTGCAATTAATTAAGCGTGCTTTCTTCAGTATTTACATACGCAGCGTTTATATAAGGTTTTAAGATTTGTAACAGTCAATAATAAAATGAATCAAAAGTGATAATATTTAATTAAGTCAAATTCTATATGCAGGCTGTTTTGTTTATAATATTATATATAAAACTCAAGCCTATAATGTAAAACAATGTTCTTAAAACTAACATGTAAAAGATTTATCATAATTAAATGTCTTGTATTTCGTTTAATTGTAATTGTCAAATGTAAAGTTTCGAGAAAATTCACACAAACAAAAAGGGCTCTTACTTGTGATTTTCGTTGAAAAACTGATGATTTAATACTTGCGTTCATTTGACCGGTGAAGAGGCCTCAGCTAGGTTGTGTGACTGCTCCTCCGATGATGTCACCTTTCCACCAACCTGGAACCGCTTCCTGTGTTCTCCTTATCTCTTTGTTATAGAGGACGCTCCTAACTTTCTTTCCATAATTTAATGATTGTTTTTCTAAATAACTGTTTGATGTATTTCCACCGTCCAGTTTTTAATTAATTGTTCAGTTCAACTACAAATAGCTTGCGCAACAAAATGCAAGCTATTTACAAACCGCGAATTCTAAATTCTAAATTCTAAATATAAAGAATTTACATCAGTTCTACATGCATAAAGACAAAATTTACATCGATTGGGGCTTGTACCTCGATGGAACAGATGGTTAGCGCGGTACTCTAGCGCAGTACAGGTCATAGGTTCAAATCCTGCAAGAGGTTGTAAAGAACCAGCGTCCTTTACGTATGCGTTTTAGAATAAATTATTTGCGGACCATCCTACATCTAAAATTTCAAAAGTTTACGCGATATTGCACAACGAATAATTTATTAATCACCGCTGACGTGTATTTCTAAAAAAAACCAGTAAGTTTTTGCACGTCAGAACGATTACATCCAATCGCATAACGGCATCCCCCGCACGGTAGCCGCGAAGCCGCCCACAGATACACCTTTATAAACCCGCGACGCGCGTGAAAGGAATGATGAATCGAAGTAGATTCAAGTCAAGCCGATACCGAGAAGCCGCCGCTCCGTTTGCTTCGTGTAAGCACCGACCTGCTAATCACCGCCAAGGAATCGATGAATCGAAGTAGATTCAAGTCAAGCCGATATCCAGCAGCCGCCACCGTACCATTTGCTTCGTGTAAGCACCGACCTGTTATTCACCGTCGAAGAGTCCATCGCGATCGTGTGATAACGCGCACCACCTCGCACCGGGCAACCTAAAGTTTAATCCTGTACTGCCATTGATAGACACGTAAGTTGTAAAGTTATAAAATCTGACAATTTACAATCAAACACTAGAGAACGTAAATAACGCCGGGCTGAGTCTCCAGGAGTTATACCAAGTACACTAACACCTAGAGTGCCACGCAGGGTAGATCCCGACATCACTCGCAAATACAAGGTACGCTAACACCTAGAGTGCCACGCAGGGGTAACCCCCGACGTCGCATCGCAAACACTTGAGGGTGAAGGGTTGTTACAGGGCTGTAAAGACCTGCGACCTTTCTCTTAGTCTATCCGGTTAAGACAGGCCGTCGCCTACGTCTTCTGAGTATTACTGAGATCCTGCTCGAAACTCATACATACAATACATACAGACAAACACAATAACCGTACACGGTGTCTTTAATCGCAGGAGAGTACACCCGAAATCGGTTGTATAAATTGGTAGTCAATATAACCATCGCAAACACCTAGTGTGAGATCGTTTGTAAATAAATTAGATAGTACGCAAATTATCCAATATTTACCTTAAACCTATTAAAGTCGTTTTAGAGTAGTTTTAATATCAAGTATTTTGTTCCCTTGATTGATTGTAGATAATTAGACTTAGTATAGAAATCCGTAATTAATTCCGTTAGATAAATAATCTAATTGCCTAATCAAACCGGTTAGAATTAAAGAAAGATAGTCCCGAGATCTCGCATTTGCATACGCGCATTTCGCGTGTATTATTTCCTGGGAGTACGACATACTCGCTTCAGCGCTCCAGAGTTACTGAAGAATAAATGATTATGCCATGCGTATAGGCCGAGAACGATATCGATTTTCTCCGTCCGAGGTCGTTACACTGGCGCCGTTGAACGAAACTACTTAAAGCAACGGTACCAGCTTCTGTAAATACAGGACCGTAACATAAATTTTACCTACTAGGTAAGGAGTAGATTAAAATAATATCTGTGTTCATAGAAGCGACTACGCACACAGTAAATAGCCGCCCACCAGGAGAACGAGTGTGAAGAGCCGCCAGGACCAAGAAGCACAAATACATTTTGAGTTGTTATTAATACCAGTTTTTTTTATATTGTTAAATTTATTTAATATACGTTTTAAAATGCTTTGATATTTATTTAACGTGCTAGTGTCAGCCCCATAGTTAAGACGAACCACACCCCGTTTATAACAAATTATAAACACGATTGAGCAAAGCCGAGGCAAAATAAAACCGCGTTGGGTTACCAAACCAGAAGGCGCGTAAATAATAATCATTTAATTAAAACCGTAATAGGGGGGCATTACAAGGTAAACTTTTTATTTATGTATTTAATAAAATTCATAATAATTTTTAATTACATATTTATTGTTGAACTTATTCGTTCATAACAAAAACTTATAATAATTATCCTTTATACTTTGATTTACCAATTTGGATCGATTACTGCCTATTATATTTATTGTTCACTATTTAAACATAATTGATTACCGCTCTGATACATATAAAACGTGTTATCTTCACTTATTACGTCACTTTTAATATGTATTTTAAATTATGGTGCAATCCTTTTTATTTCCGCCAACTATCATTTATATTCTCTTTACTCAATACTAACAGACTTTTCGTTATAATTACACAATATTAATTGCAGCATAAATCAAGCTGCAGCAATCGCTTTTCAACCAACTCTGATCGCATACTTAATGCGACTCTTTTTGATCGCTTACTTAATGCGACAGACTAACAAATACACCTCATTATGACAGCGTCTCTACTTGCTCCCCTGTAGAAAACAGTCATATCCGCAAACTGCCGTGTATATTTAAAAGCTTTCCAATTTACTATGTAAATACTCATCGAAACAAGCTCAAATTTTTTATCTTAATATCAATTATGTTCAAATACAAATAACCAATAACCATTAATGTCATGTAACTGCGAGAAATTCGAATTTCTGGTGCCTCCATTACAGCTCTATTCTAGTGATATTCTTAATGTAGAAATTTATAAAGGAAAAACAAAAAACAAACGTTATGTAATAAACTGTTGGCTAACAAAACACATTCTAAAGAGCAATAGATCTGGCAATCCCAAAGAGGTAACACCATCTAAATTGAAACATGGTGAGTATGTTTGGCACTGATCTAATGATATTTATATTTCAAAGTGGAGGGATAAACGTGAGATGTTAACCATTTCAACTGCGTATATACCACAGATGGTAAAAGCAGAAAACAAGTATGGACAAAAGTCTTCAAAACCACTAGAATTAGCCAAATATAATGAGCACATGCCTGGAATTGATAAATCATACCAAATGATAAGTTACTTTCCTGACCTAAACAACTGTCCGATGGTATAAAAAAGTTATATTTCATCTTCTTGACATTGCTATGTGGAATGCGTTTTGCATCTATAAATACAAGTTGGAGAAAAAACCATGGTGTTCATCATGTTAGGAATAGCAGACAATAAAGATGGTCAGGAATTTGTAAGGACGGTGCCAGTAAAAACTAAAAAGAAGGCTTCCAGACGAGATATCAAAGAAAATCATATTTTAGAACCTATTCCAACTCTAGAAAATTCAAAGCGAAAGGGAAAATTTTATAAAAGTTGTCGTCAATGTTCTTGAGAAGCCAAACGAAAAGAAACACCTTGTTAATGCAAAAGTTATATTGGTCATCCACCACTGTGTTGGTAAATGTGTTGAGATATGGCATAAATAAATAGTAGTTTTTCTATGTTGATTTTGCGTTAATAATTAAAACCAACAGCCGTAAAATTGATGTTTTATTTAAAAACCAAACGATGCGGCATATCACGTCAATGATATCCTGGACACACATTATGTGATACGACGTCATATGACGCACCTATTTTTTTTATATGGGTAAAAAAAGCAGCTTTGCCTAATGTAGTGTTATCAAATGAACAGGTGGTGCAAGCGATATAAAAGTGCCGTACCCAGAATCCGTGGATATGTTGACATTTGTGGCAACAACATGACGACCAGGGTTTGCGACAAAAGGACGTGGATATTTGGACGCGCGAAAACAAGACGCATGTAAAATTGGACGCGGCACAAATGGATGTTTTTTAGTTTTTCTTTGGTATTTAAATGTGGGGAATTTTTAAATGAGCACCATATATATATATATATATATATATATATATATATATATATATATATATATATATATATATATATATATATATATATGGGTTTTCCAAGTTCAGTCTGCACTGTGATTTTTTTACGCTGATTGCGATGGCGGAAAAAGAAAAACAATTGAAAGTCGCATTCTCGAAAAATCGACGAAAACATACTTTTTTCTAATGGAACACCCTATGTACAATATACTCAGTCGATAGAGAATTAAATTCTGAGCAAAGGTTGTCATATGCATTTCTATCCTACAGTAAAAATAAGGGAGGTTTTGCCGATCTTTTAATTTCGTCAAGTAAGCTATGATTCGAAAGTAATCCTTTATTTTATGAATTTGAACATGCTCTAAATAATAAATAATAAACAGGTCTTAAATTAAATGCTGGAAAAGGTCTCCTGTTTGTTCCATACATTTTTACTCTTGTGACCTTCAAAGTAGTTTTAGCATCCATACTGTTAATAATATGAATAATCGTTTGTTGGAGTTCTTCGATATTTGTATGACGTCTTTTACACAATTCATTCTTTAAATATCCCCACAAGTAAAAGTCCAAAGGGGTTACGTCCGGAGACCGAGGAGGCCAGCGAACAGGACCGTTCGTAGCTAAGTATCTATTACCAAGAAGTTCTTGTAATAAATTATTAACTTGTAGAACATTGTGAGCCGGTGCACCATCCTGTTGAAAGAAGATCATTTGTCTATCAATCAAATTAAGACCATCTAAAAAATCATCAAGTATGCTTGTTAACATTTCGGTATACCGAGCAATTGTTAGGGTTCCTTCTTAAAAAATATGATCCACGATTCTTGATCCTATCAAGCCACACCATACATTCACGCGGAACCGTCTTTGAGGGTTACAAGGATGGGTAAGCAATGGATCCAGTAGTCATTATTTTTTCTATTAAATGTCCCACTATTTGAGAAGTTGGCCTCATCGGTCCATAAAATCCGCTGCAGAAAGTTTCCATCATTTATAACTTGATTAATGAACCATTGACAGAACTCCAAGCTCCTTTCCTGGTCTCCTGGTAGCAGGGTCTGTGTAGGACGGTACTTGTGCGGAACAAATTTATGCTTTTTCAAAATTCTATGACTAGTCCCCAAACATAGCTCACTACATGCTTTAAGTCATTTGTTGAGTTATTTGGATGTGCTTCAAAATATTCCAATACATTAATTTCTGTTGCTTCACTTTTATAAATTCTTCTTTCCTTCTACTTTTAGTAAAAGTGTTTTCATTCGTCCTAAACTTACGGTATAAAATCGAAAAGTACTTTTGATCTGGCTGGTTACGCGTAGGAAACAATGCATTATACCGTTCACGAGCTCGTTTACTATTTTTTTGACAAACGATATAATTCTCCAGCATATCACATTCGTCTAAAAACAGCTTTCAAAACGATGCAATTACTGTCACAAATTTATTTGACATTTAAAAACAAACGATTGTTTTTAAAACATGGCCTTCTGAATGAAAAATAAACGATCATTTTTGAATTAAGCGTACTTGATGAAATTAAAAAATCTCCCTTATTTTTTACTGTAGGACAGAAATGCATATGACAACTTTTGCTCAGAATTTAATTCTCCGTCGACTGAGAATATTGTATGCAGGGCGTTCCATTAGAAAAAGGTATATTTTGGTCGATCTTTCGAGAATGCGACTTTCAATTGTTTTATTTTTCCACCATCGTAATCAGCGTAAAAAACACAATACTTTGCTAATTTAACCGACTTCGTAGCTCCATTAATAAGAAAGTTAGCAATAATTCAGACTTAACTTTGAAAACCCGATGAAGTATGAAGTAAAGTAACTATGCCGTTTGTCGCCCGTCTAATTTTACATGGGTACTAATTTCAAGCGTTCAAATTTCCCCGTCCTTCTGTCGCGCGTGCCAATATCCGTATCCCTTTGTCGTATATTCGACGACCAGATATCGTTTATGTTGTAATAATAATAAAAAGTTGGCTCTTTAGGTTGTTGTTAATAATTTCACCCCTAATATTACTACGGGCCATGTTCTTAAAGTTTGGTTTGCTTTAAATAGAAAATGTGTGTGTGGTTAGATATGTTCGCTTTATAAAAAAAGGTGTAACTTCAACCTGTAAATAAATGTTAAAGTACCCAGGACGCAAATTTATTTTATGGAAAACAAGTAAACCGTAAATGTGAAATTGGAAACAATAACAAGGTTTATTATAAAAATATTTAACTCAAGTTATAAAGTGGAAAATCCAAATTAGCTTAAAAATACCTCATAAACTAATTATTAAAAATGAAATACGTGTAGTACTTTTAAATTTTGGTTGTCACTGGTTACTGATAACAAAATTCTGACGAATACACGCTTTCAAATTTGGTTGTGCAATTAATCTTGAAATGGAAATATAACAGGATTTGACATTCGTTGATTGATTAAGTGAATTCGTTTAAAAAAACAGCCAAACTGGGTTGATTTAAACGGGTTAATGTACCATTTATTTATATCTCTTTTGCATAGCAACAAACTTCTATTGTGTCATCCTCGTTAAATTGAAACGTAATAGTACAATAAAATTACGTAAAAGGAAAATGTAACGTTATAAAAAAGAAAGAAAGAAAAAAAAATGCCTAGAAAAGGGTAAATATATCAAACAATGAAAAATAGGTTTAATTAGCTCTTACCGTAAAAATATACGACATTTTTGATAAAAATATCCAAAAGCAAATATGGATGTTTCTTGCTTTCATTATCGTACAACAACGATCTCAAAAAGGTGTCTGCGCACGAACTCAATGTGCAAACGAAATGCGCGTACACGCTCCGCTTTAAAATATCTAAACGCATGCTTTTCAACCACTAAGGTATGCAATTCACACGACACGAAAATGAACGAAGGTGACTAAATTATTGCAAATTTCAACACAACTTAAAAGGTTTGTTACAATGTCGTGAATATTGTAAGTCGATACCGCAACAACCCTAGCACTCATCATTGAAATGTTGTTAAGCGCATAATGAAATAGTTGGAGTTCACAAAAGGCTTTGGTACAAAATACTCCAAAGAAGAAGGCGTCATTGGATACTCGAATGACGATTATGCCGATCATGATACTCGACGTTCAACTACTGCTTATGGTTTTAAACTGTTTGAAGAGGCAGTTTCTACCTGGTCTAGTCGATGCCAAACGTGTGTGTCTCTGTGGACAGTTTATCGATTTATCGATAATTTATTGCAGCCTCTGAAGGAATAAATGAGTGTAAAATCTGTAAGTGATATATGTTCGCTATAATTTTGAGCGCCAAAAACTTCATAAGGGTGATTATTAGACAAGGAATATCTAATCTAAGGGGCGACTAACATCATGTATGTATCTACAGATCAGTTTGCCCATATGTTTACAAAACCTTTACCATTTTGCAGATTTACGTGATTATCCTGGAGTGACCGATATGAAAATATAGGGTAGTTTATATTTCTTGTTAATAGATTTGAATTTAGAATTACATCAAAATGTTTGGAATACAGTGTTAATATCTTATAAATAATATTGTAAACTGCTACAGTAACATGTCTGATTCCGTCAGCACGAAGCTGGTACCTTTAGTAATTTGTACTCATTCAGCCTATAATTTATATTTTATTTAATATTGCTACCGCAACCTAACAAGACAAAAATAAATCGTTACTAAGGATTTTAGTTGTAACGGATTTAAAATTTGGTGATAACGAAATCGCTACGAATTTGTCAATGAAGTCGCTTTTAAAGGGTTTTAACACGGTGGATAAATAGTATCCACTAACATAAAATTACAAGATTTAATGTTTAAGCTTCAACAGGACACAGACACGCGACACACGGGCACACGGGCGTGTTCACGCACGCGCAAATGCACACACGCGTACACACACACACACACACACAACGCACACACACACACACACACACACACACCACGCACGCACGCACGCACGCACGCACGCACACCACACACACACACACACACACACACACACACACACACACACCACACACACACACACACACACACACACACACACAGCACGCACAGCACACGCACGCACGACCACGCACGCACGCACGCACGCACACACCACACACACACACACACACACACACACACACACACACACACACACACACACACACACACACACACACACACACACACACACACACACACACACACACACACACACACACACACACACACACACACACACACACACACACACACACACACACACACACACACACACACACACACACACACACACACACACACACACACACACACACACACACACACACACACACACACACACACACACACACACACACACACACACACACACACACACACACACACACACACACATACACACACACACACACACACACACACACACACACACACACACACACACACACACACACACACCACACCACACACCACACTACACACACATCACACACCACACTACACATCACACACCACACACTCACACACACACAGACGCACCCGCACGTACGCACGCATGTACTCACGCGCACAAGTTACTACGTTCACATATCAGTACTTAAGTACCTGATTCATTACATTTCGGCCAATTATGAGAGCAATGGATGGGTGGAAATTCATCAACATCAAACTAATACTTTACAACGATGTAACCTACTTTTCAAGTTACTCTGATTTTTAAAAAGGTAAGGAAAATAAAATCCAATTCATGTTTAAAGTAAAACTTTATTATCTTCATAAAAATTATACATGTGTATTGATCAAAGGAATGTTTTACCTTACCACTAGAAACACTATAATTTACTAGTTTTCTGGAACAATGTGACTAATTCCTTTCGAATTACTTTCCCTGTAGCGTTTCTTGGAATGGAGTTAATGAAATAAACACCACCTCTAAGTAGCTTTTCGTTTGATACTTTTCCTAGAAAGACAAGTCACTTTAACGTTGAAAAGTAATATAATTCTTTAATAAAGAGTTTGACATTGTTAATTTGTCTATTATCAGTCAGAGCATTGTAATATACGTGCAAGTATGCTTGCAGCTATTAATAGTAGTTCTGCTATTTTAGAGTAACTATAAACATTTTATTCTTAGAAGATAATCAATGATTAAGTGTGATTCTTGCACTTGAAGAATAAGTCGTTTTTTATAAAATTTATCTCACCCTTTAAGAAATCATGTATTGCTTCCTTAGACACGTCCACATCTTCTCGTTTGACGATAAACGCAGCGGGAAGTTCTCCAGCCAATATATCTGGTTTTCCCACAACAGCAACTTCTTTTACTCCTGGGTGATGGTATAAAAGCGCTTCTATCTCAGCCGGTGCCACCTACAATAAAGTTACAAATTATTCTTATTTATTTTTGATGTTACTACTACTTACTTGGAAGGACTTATACTTTATAAGTTCTTTAATTCGATCGACAATATAAAAATATTCATCTTCGTCGTAATAACCAACATCTCCAGTATGTAGCCAACCATCTTCATCTATTGTGTTTTTGGTAGCTTCCTCATCTCCTGCATAACGTTTCATTATCAGTTCACCTTTCAAGCAAATTTCACCCATGTAATTTGGACCTAATGGTTTTTTTGTATCCAAATCAACTATTTTTGCACGTACAAACGTCACTAATTTTCCTGTTGAAGCAAATTTTTTACTGTTTAAAGGAGTTAGTGTAACCATAAGAGTTGCTTCAGTTAATCCATAACCTTGTCGTACATGTTTAACGTTTAATCTTGAAAAGCTTATTGTAATATCAGAGAAGTGTATTACGAAAAACTTACTTCTGTATAAGTTGTTCACAAACTTCACTTGACAATGGAGCAGAACCACATCCTACTTCAATTAGACTTGACAAATCATAATTCTTGGTAACCGGAGTCTGTACTAAACGTATCATTACAGCTGGTATAAAAATAGCTGACTGAATCCTGTATTTTTCAATTAAACCGAGTATTAACTTTTCGTTGTACCCTTGAGTTATTATAATATGCAACCCCATTACAAAATGTCCCAATGACGTCATAAATCCAAACCCATGAAATAGTGGCAAGAAGTTTAAAACTGGATCGCCTGGTTTTAAAAAGTCTCCAACACTACTCTGAGGATCTCTAATAAATTATTGGTGAAATTAATACATGATTAAATGTAATACATACTTGCACTGATTGAATTTTGTCATTAAATTTTTATGAGTTATCATTACTCCTTTAGGAATACCAGTGGTGCCCGAAGAGCACAAAATAACCGCAATCTGCTCATCTCGGTTAAATTTAGGAAACATAAAATTATTGAAATCAAAATTGCCATCAACCGAACGACTTATAAAGTTATTGAACGCTTCTGCATCTTGGGTATCGACAGTATCGTCCAAAATTATGATCTTCTTAATACATGGTAACTTTTGTTTTAATTTCAGTACTTTTGGTAACGTCTGTTTAGAACAAAATATGATCTCTGGTTTTGATATGCTGTACGTGTGAATAAATTCTCCTGAAATAAAACAAATTACATATAGCCAATCTTGTAATTACTTAATTTTGTTTGTAGCACAAATCTGGCAATTCTTAGGACCAAATTGTTTTCAACAAAATTGCTTTTACTGCTCTACAGTATGTCTGTTACTTCTTCAATTCGATACTTAGAAGTATATACATGGATACTCAAAAAAATTGCTCGTGACTATATTCGTAATAACTTAATATTGTGTTGTTGGTGCTGCCAAGATAGTGATGGTAACAAAAATAAAGAAAAACAAGATGAAGGTTATTCCACTAACACGGACTGGCCATCTTTGGCCAAGATGATTTATCAGGAGTCTACAAACAAGAAGGTAAAGAATACTTCATCCATTGTGTTTCTTATACACTGTCGAACAATACTCATCATATAGGAATTGGATACAGTACACACCTCAACCTTAGTTAGTGCGAATTGGGTGCAGTAATTGCGTTCAAAGCAACAATGCGGTGTTAGGCGTTGAGGGATGGAATGAACTCCTAAGATGACACTCATATTTAGAATTATAAATCTCTATCTACGAACCTTGGTATTTCCTATAACTGGGAACAGATTAAAGGATGTGAGAATTTAAAAAAACCTTTAATTCATGCTTAATGGAAATATTGCATCATTTTAATTAAATTTAATTCTATAGTTGGCTTTATACGTTTCTCAAACTGTTATATTAATAGCAGGCTGATGTTCGTTTTAATTTTTTAACTTTCATAAAATTGTTTCAACATCTTTAAGAATTTTAATAGGTTTTACTACTGACAAGGATAAATGTAAGTGTTATCGAAACGTTTAGATTGTATAATATAAAATACACCATTAAAATACCCAAAAAAAGAAGTATTTTATTGAGTGTAATAATGGTGAGAGTTTCATATTTTTGTTGTAACTTTGACACCCTGCATCTCGAAAACCAAGCACTATTGGACTAACGTTTATATGGAACTGTTAAAATGGTCAGATCTATCATTTTCTGAAGTTACGTGTACTCTTTCCGAAACACCCTATATAATAACGATAATTTGTTTATTCAGTACCTTTCAGGTATGGAATACAGGTACAAGTATAACATATTATGCAGATATGTAACACAATTATTAATATATTTGTAGACGTACATAAATATAAAGAAGGAAGACTTACAATATTTGGAAAAAATTATTATAAAAATGGCAGACAGATTTGATAAATTCGTATAAATAACAGCACAGATACAAAAATGCAACTGTAATTGTGAAAGGTACTTTTGTTTTTTGCACACCACAATGCACATTGGTTACAACATGTTTTAATAATTCACAGGTAAATTAAATACTATTTCATTAAATTCATCTAGTGAATACCAAGGATTTAAAAGTGATAATTTTCTTAATGACTTCTTGAACTGGAAAATATTCTTAAGAACTCTTTATATAGTTAGGCAATTTATTACATAAAACAATAATGGTTTAAGACTCTTTTCAGATCTTGTTTCTTATTCAAGTTCATCGGCATGCTTGCAAAGTTTATTTTGGCTTTTATATATGTAAGTAAAACTATGATATAAGTATAAACTGGTGAAGGTTAGAATACCTTGTTTCTTAAATGACGTTCGACAGGATTCTCGAGGTTTTAAATTACATAATATCCTGATGGCTCTTTTTTGAGTAATGAATAATGTATGACACTTGGCCGAAGAACCATAGAATTGTATCGCATATCGAAGTAGTGATTCAAAGTATGAAAAATAGACAGTTTTTAGTACTTCATTAGAAACAAAATATTTAAGGCATCGGAGTGCAAATCAAGTTTAATTTACGGTTAAGTATATTCATGTGGTTACCAAATGATAAAAATTGGTCTACTTGGATACCAAGGAAAGAAGTATCGCTAACAATATAGAGATGTATTTTATTAAATAATATATCATCCGGTAGAGAGGTAATAGACTTATTATTGAACAGAATAAATTTGGTTTTATGAGCGTTGATATTTAAACCATTGGCTGTGAACCATTTTTGGACGTTCTGTAGCATACAACGAGATTTACAGTTGACATCTGCATACACCGTTATGTGATCAGTAATGTACAAAGGTAGGTCATTAATAAAAATGTTGAAGAGTAAAGGACCTAAAATGGACCCCTGCGGCACGCCTGTGTTTATGTCTTTTATGATTGATTGAGAATTCTCGAAAATATTATCAATTACATATTTTATTGGTACAAATTGCTTGCGTAGATTTAGATATGAATGAAACCAAGCAAGCGGAACCCCTCGGATTCCGTACTGTTCCACCTTGTATAAAAGAAGCCAGACATCCACTGTTCCAAATGCCTTTGATAGATTAAAAAAAAGGAAAGCACATGAAATTTTATTATTAATATAAGAATAGACATAACTAAAACATTCGTACATAGCTGTGGTTGTTGAATTACTAGTATAAAAACCGTGTTGATTGTCAATTAGCAAATTTATACTCCGAATGTAAGTTTTTAGACGATTGTAAATAACTATTTCAAGAATTTTTAAAATTATGCTAGATAAAGAAATAAGTCTTGCAAGGGGCGTAGTACCCCTGGATACTACCTTTGTTTGTTTAACCCGCTCCAAAGAATAAACTTTTTTATAATTTCAACATTATTGAATAAAATTTGATACTGTTATCGTGAAACTGAAATGATTATTTCTTATTACGCTTTATTAAAATTTAGTGGGTTCAATTTATAAAGGTATCATATACTAGTTAATGTACTTCGCTTGCTAACTAATTTCGGTTTGAGTAAATCAACTTTGAGATTTACGTTTACGAACCACTTTCTTAATTTATTGCGACTGCTAGCCCAAAGTTAAAAATAAAGAAATGATTACTGTTATCATTGACCAAAGTTATGCTCATTTTGATTTATTTATTTATCAGGATTCCTATTGCGTTGACCTCTTTCTGCATTTATATATTCAATAATTGTGTAAGCTTGTAATATTAATAATCTTTAGCAATAAAAGTAAATCAAACGTTATACTCATTTAATTAAATTCCAAATCTAAACGAAAAATGCATCAATATGTTGTTTACAAACACATATAAAATCAAACCTATATCTATAATAACCATCTTAAAGCTAACATATAACAAATAAAATCTTTATCAGAATCAAACGTATTGTTTTCATTTAATTGTGACAGTCAAATGTAAAGTTTCGAGAAATCAAACACAAAAAAGTTTTATTTATTAACGCAAACAATTCGTTGACAAACTGATAATGTAATGCTGCCGTTCTTTGACTGATGAAGGGACCTCAAATAGGTTAAAGCCTGCTCTTCCGATGATGTCACTTAGTCGGCGTCCTAGAACCGCCTCTCTATTGTTGTCCCAATCTTTTCTTATACTTTTGTGTAGCTCAATACGCTTCTAATTTTCTTCCATCAGTTAATGATTATAATAAATAATTGTTCGATATATTTACACTGTACAGTTTTTACTTAATTGTTCAGTTTTAATCACAAACGGCATGCGCTACCAACTGCAAACGAGCTACGAACGCCATACTTTTATTATCAATGTTTTTTAGTTATTATACTTTGTATACCGATCTATTAATTGGATCGATTGTCTTGTTGTGCATTTATCACTCGCTATCCAAACATCAACTTGGAACACTTTCGACACGCACTTAAAACGCTATTGTAAACTATTACGCAACCGTTTGTTGGTCGGCACCTTGCCGATATTTGCACTTTTTATTAGTTTAATAAGGAAATATATTTTCTATTTCGGATCGCTTATTTTATGCGACTCCTTTTGTTCGCTTTCTTAACGCGATTGCTTTGTTCGCTCACTGTATGCGACTGTTTTAAAAACCGCACATCATTGTTATAACAGCGTCATTCCCTTCCATCACATTAATGCACTTGCAAATGCCGCGTATTTAAATATTTTCAAATTGAATATATAGATAACTTATGGAAATAAACTCAAGCTTTTCATCATAATATTAATTACATTCAAATACAAACAAACAATAGCCATTTCTTTATCCAGAAAAATAATATATAAATATCTAATCTAACATAATTTAACGCGAAATTTTGATTTTTCTAAAGCTCCCGTTAAAGTCTGTAATTTTGCAACTTTACTATCTTTCTTAAATACCGGTATTACTTTTGAAATTTTTAGACACGCTGGAACTAATCCTTTTGATAGTGAACAATTAAAAAGAGTGCTTAAATTTTTACAAAAAGTAGTTGTCTGAAAAAAAACTAAATATCGCTATGATCACAAAACCTAGAAGGCCAAGACTTTGCGATGTTACAAGACATGAAATGTACTAATGTTCTTGTGTTTAAAGAAATTCCTTTGTCAATTTAGAAAATTTTAATTAACGGCAACTTGATTTATTCAAATGGTATGGCCATTTTTTCATTTTTGTATTAAATGCCGAATATTTTTACCTTTCTGACGATATAAATTAGTTGGTAACTATCTTCGGTAGATTTCTTTTAATTTCACAATTTCTGATTAATTTGCTGAATTTTTCAACTTTTATTTTGGATTATCTAGTAACCCGTAGAAAATAACAAAAAACTATTCACATTATAAAACATTATTTATTAAGTAGACCACCAAGAATAATAATTTAATACAATTATTTGCTGACACATATGCCTAAAATGTTTATATAAATAATCTATATATGACCAAATAACAATTATGTTAATAACATAGTGCTGGTAACTCATCAAGCTATAACTTTTATCTGAGAATATATCCATCCAATTTGCAGGTGTGAATAATAATACACTTCAGTGTGACATAAATACATAAATAGGGTTTGAGTGTGAAGTATTAAAACCACGTAGGTATTTTACTCATTCTCTGTAGACATCGAAATACTTATACACACTAATCTACACACCAAAGAATTATATAAAATTGACATTTCAATTCCACTAGGTTATCCTCTAGATACAACTCCAACCAATACTCAATATTGAGAAGTAAACACCGACGTAATTAGTAATATTACTATTAATTTGACTAATTAGTCGATATGAACTAGAAGGTCAAAGAGTGGGCATTTGTGTAAATAGGGCATAATGTGTGCACTAAAGGGATACGTTTTCTATATGGCAAGGACGAACAAAACACTAAACCACTTGGGGTAACCATCAAAGAACGGATAATGATTACAAGTGGAATTCTGTTTAAAAAATGGGGGAAAATTTTTCACTGTGTGCATACCACAGAACTAGATATTTATAATAAGGGACGTTGATCGTCAAATAATGGTTCAAGTAATAGTTCGATCTAAATGTAATACAAACTGCTACTATGGTGACTTTAATGCAGAAATAACGTTAAATAAAATTCACGAGAAAGTATCAAACTTACCAGTTAGTGATGCTGATAAACTTAATTTTTTTAAGGAATCAGTAAAAATGCTAGTAATAATGGGTTTTTGTCAATGGGAGTAATACGAATTACTGAATTTTGAAAATAATCCATATGAAATAGTGTATTCAAACTTTGGCGCACTCATTAGAAAACTGAAAAAATATAATGACCGTAATACGCCATACTCTCTGTATCCATACGTTTATGAATAACAATGTAATAATTTGTTTAGTTTTATTTCATTCATTAACGATGAAGGCAAGAACATAGCTATTTATTTGATAATAGAATAGTATACGTGTATTATACGCGATTCCTCCAATTGCAGCAAAACTAGTAATGATTAGTTTCCTTACGGAGAATAATGGTTTGAAACTTGGTTTTCGTGTTTGCGTGCTTTCGTGCTTTTTTTATGTAATTTCAAGGTCTGTTGACCTTTCAGGTAATTAGCTAGTTACGGGGGTTTTCCAAGTACGTCAGACGCATTTGAATAGTGAAAGGATGTTATTGCGGTTATATAACTGGGGAAATCCATAATTAGTTTATACAGGGTTATTATAAATGATGTTCCCGATTTCAAGTATAAATATTACTGGATTAACCTGTTTTAAGGCCATTTTAGTTGGTACCACTGGAAAGAAAAACTCATAAAGTTTTGTTTACATTGATTTAAGTACGTATCAGCTGTTTGTTAAAGTCAATTGTTGTCAATTGTGTAATGGCTGAATTTGACGACAGGAATGCATTTTATGTTTTGGATTATCACATCAACCAATCAGTTATTAGTGTGCAACGTCACTTGAGAACCAAATTTAATGAAGATCTTCCTAGCAATCACCCTATTTGCCAGTGGTACTTGAATTTTAAGAGAAATTGGTGCATTTGTAAAAAGAAATCAGTCTGTAAGCAATGACGCTGTAGAGCAGGTAAGGGAAAGTTTTACGCGTAGTCCACAGAAATCTACTGTTAAATGCAGCAAACAGCTTGGTATACCACAGTCAACAGTTTGGAAGATTTTACGTAAACGTATAAATTTCAAGCCTTACAAACTTCAGCTTGTTCAAGCGCTAAAACCAACTTTCTTTTTGTGAGAACATGTAGGCATTGATGGAAAATTAAAACTGTGTAAAATGTTTAGTCTTTAGTGATGAAGCCACATCCCACTTGTGTGGTACCGTGAACAGACATAATGTCATAATATGGGGTTCGGAGAACCCACACACCTACATCGAGCACTTACACTCCGAAAGTTAATTTGTCTTGTACTATCATTTACAACAAAGTGTACGGACCTTTTTTTCTTTGTTGGACAAACAATAAATGGAATAAATCTTGGACATGATGACGGAATGGCTTCTACCGAAATTAGAACAGGAATCCCTAAACTTCATTCTGGACTTCAAAATCGGCTGCCTGGCAGATGAATCGGCCGTGCAGATCCAAGTGATGGTGCACTCTTGAACTGCCCTACAAGATCTCCGGACATCACCCCCTGTGATTTTTTCTTGTGAGGATACATCAAACATAAAGTGTATAAACCACCAGAAAGCATACCTGAGATCCAACAACGGATTACCAGAGCTATCGAAACAATCGACCTGAACACTCTTAACAAAGTATGGCAAGAGCTTGATTACACGCTTAACATCTGTCGTATCACAAGGGGTTCCCATGTGGAACATTTATAATTCTTATGAAAATGTAAACGTTCACTATTAACACTCATAATAAAATACTTACCTTTTTTGGGGTTTTTTAATGGTGTACTTTAAATTATACAATCTAAACGTTTCGATAACACTTACAGTTATCTTCGTCAGTAGTAATGTTTGTTAAAAATTGTTAAAGATGTAGTACACAATTTTGTCAAATTTGAAAAATTGTTTACTACATCTTTAACAATTTTAACAAACATTACTACTGACGAAGATAACTGTAATATCAAACGTTTAGATTGTATAATTAAATACACATTAAAACCCCAAAAAGATAATATTTTATTTATAATTCTTGGCACCCGGATGAAACTTTTTAAGTTTTCTTAAAATGTAACCATTTTATTTTTTGTATGATAAATAAAACTAGATTTATGTGCAATCATGAACATTATTTGTAATAACTCTGTATTAATAATTGCGGAAAACCGTTAAGTACATTATCTTGAATTTATTTCTATATTACTTTAGGACTTAATATTGAGTTGTAATTAAAAATCGGTTCGCACGATCAATCAGATAGTCCTCAAGGGCTGGACTACCAAAAAAAAGTTCTCAATACCGCCCAAAGGTTCCTAATTATGGGGTAAGGACCATAAGTACGTCATAAAGGGTTTGGGAATAGCACCTGAAAAGAATCCGACAATTAACATATGTGTCTGCGATTGACTACCCTCCAGGGATGGAATTAAAAAATTACACAGGACACACGAAGACCTCGAAGCTCCTCTCATTCTGCTAATACCTTAAACTGTTTTCTGTAGTTTAGTAGCAACTGATCCGTTTAGGTATTAAACGCTATTTATTAAGTGTAAATAGCTCTCAGTTCAGACCAGCTACCTGTTCAGGCAACCCATTTTGCTGCAATGGTAATAAGGAAACGACATTAAAAAAAACTCTAGGTCCGTAATACAATTTTCTCTCTTAATATAATATAATTCATTTTATTTAAATATACAATATAGTAACACCAAATTCCGTTTAAATTATTAACCTTAATGTCGTTTACAATGCATTAGAGCAAATTGCCAATCTTAATCACTTGAATGAAAATCATGAAAATGGTGATTTAACGTTTTAGATACACATATCATATTTTTCAATTACATTTCTTTTTAAGGCTTACTAGGTTACGTATGAAAACCATTTATAAGAAAAACTTATTCGTAGTTGAACTATATTTTAAAAAATTTGCCTAAATTTGATGGTTTTTCAAGTATTTAGAAGACGTGATTTATTTGTTACATTACGCAAACTTTCATCAGGAAAACTGGTTTAAAACTTAATTACGGTTGAAAACAATTTCTACAACTTTTTTTAGTAAAGTTAATCAAGTTCAAGATATTCACGAAATGTTCCTTTATTCGTGAAGATAATTCTTTCGATAGCGTTAACAAATCAACATTTTGTGTACAATATAAGGAGGGATACATACTTACTTTCAGTATAATTTTGGTTTGCAGGTACCACAGTAATTCCCAGGTATAAAGCTGCAATAACGGGTTGTAAAAAATATATGCTATTTTCACTGCATATGGATATAACCGTATTTTTAGTATAACCATTTTTCCTCAAACTTTCGGCCAACATGCATGTATTTTTCAGTAATTCTCGATAAGAAACAGTATGTTGGCTATCCGGATTCGTCTACAAAACAAAGTTAAATAATTTAAACTAATTAAATGTAAATGAAATTGAACTTTAAAGTGATCGGGAATAGTTTACTGAACACAAAATATTTTTCTTACCATGCAGGTTGCAACATTTTCATGCTTTTTCAGACATTTATATAAGTATTCACCTGCACTTCCATCTTCTAAAGGAAACAATGGTTTTGGTCCATACACAATAAATTTATTATTTTCCATTCTGTAACACTTAATTTAAATTTGTATTTTTCTACAATTCCAGTTAACTATTGTAAAGCGGACTTTACTCATCAATAACGCAATATCATTATATTTAATGAATAACCTTACTTGAATAAATATTACGCTTGATAAAACAGTACATAAAATCCCTATGGAGTTGTGTGAGAATATCAATAATATCCTAATCAAAATGATAGTGGCGGGAAAGCTGTATTTTTTCTGTCAGTTACACAACAAGGAATTGGAATTAATTTATTAACATTACTTTCCTACGTTAGATATTATGAAAGATATAATTTTAATTGAAAAAGTACATTACCGAGAATACCAGAATGTT
>JARFJB010001412.1:3250000-3295000 GCA_036346205.1 Vesta saturnalis
GGTGTGATTACTGGATCAGAGGAAATAACGTTCATTTACAGTGACGTTTCATATATTTAAATATTTCTTCAGACTGTACAACACATAAAAATGTAATTAGATTATTACGTGCACGTTTCAAAAATATAGCTTGTCTAAATTACAGTTAAATCCATCTGTAAATTGAGCAGTGACTTTTTAATTTTAAGTTGTGAGTAATCTACATTACATCTAACAAAATTTATTTAATTATAGAACAACCAATAGACATTATTATGAATACCTATCTATTGGATTAATTGCTTGTGCTCTAAAATTATATTATCAAAAAATTACATGTTATTAATTGTCAACAAAATTTTTTAATTACATACCTTCGTTAAAAAAACATTTCTTAGTCATATGTTTTTTTTTATCACAGACAAAGAAGTATATATAAACAAAATGAATGAATTAGTTAATGATACAGATATTTATAAACTTTTAAATCAAGATCCAACGAATCAGATACAAGACAAAAATAACATCTTGGTTAAAAAACTATTGACATTGAATTACATTGACGCAGAACAATCAAAAAGACTTATTAGACGCAATAGTGTATCCCCAAGAAAGTATGGCCTTTTAAAAACTGACAAACAAGATCTCCCAATACGTCGAATCATAGCGCGTAATGATTCACCTACTTTCAAATTAGCGAAATTTATCTATGGATACCCATCTATTAGATTAATTGCTTGTGTTCTAAAAATTATATTATCAAAAAATTACATGTTAATAATTGTCAACAAATTTTTTTAATTACACACCTTCGTTAAAAAACCAACATTTCTCACTCATGTATTTTTTGATCTTCTTAATTAATACACAAATCAAGATTTTTACTTAGTTCTGGTTATTGTTATTACTAACTTAGTGTGGAATGCGAGTGAAACGAGCGTATAACCATTATCAAATCGTGTAAGGTTGTATATGTCGATATTTATATTCTAAATTGTTAAATAATTTTAAACTTATCCACTATGGTTAGTAATTGTTACATCTTACCCCTAATACTGTATGTTGGCTACTTACTATCAGATACAATTTACAATGTTTATCAACTTTAATTACCTAAAGTTATACTTTTTTCATTATCTGTTACTAAACATTGACTATGTAGTTGCAATTATTCAGAACTTCAATCTATATTTACTTATGTTTGAACTTAATATGTTTTTCAATTAACAAGTTGTAAATATTGCTTAAGTTGTTAGTATCAGTCCTAAAATTTGTACTTAATTGTTCGTGTTGTATGTGTAATATCTCAGAAATTAACCTCTTTTTAATACTTGTCTAGTATAATTGGATTATTGAAATCGAACGTGTGACCTTCATTATGAGAATGTGAAGTTAAGGCTGTTTTTTATCATTTTTTTCTAAATTATATTGTTTGCAATCGTTTTTATGATTATTTACTTTTTTATATAAATTGTGTTTAGTCTGCCCAATATATGACTTATCACAACTGTTACAGTTGAGCTTGTAAACTACATTCGAATCTATCGGAATCGGGTCTTTTCATTTTGAAAATAAATTGTTCTTAGTTTTACAATTGTATAATGATATCTTTAACGTTTCTGTCTGTAAAATTTGTTGTAATTTGTTACTTAAATTCAGAACATTAATTAGTTTATTCTATTTGGTATTAATTGGTGCTGTATTTAATTTGGTTTCTACATTCATGTCTTTGTTAGTATTATTTTCAAATAATAATTTATTAGTTAGTGATAAAGGATAGTCATTGTTGAGTGACATTACCTTAATCTTATTTGGGTTGTCTTGATGTGTAGAAGGATGACTTAATTTTAACATTTTAGTTTTAATAGACTTAATTAAATTAATTTATTGATTAAATGGATGTATCGAGTTAAAATTGTTTATTTTATCTGAGGAAGTCGGTTTTTGTACATGTCTGTTATAATTTTATTGTTAGTTGTTTTCTTAAGTAACAAACCTAAAAAGGGAATTATCCCCTCTTTTTCAATTCCAATTATGGATTCTAAATTGTGATGATATGCATTGAAACTGTTAATTATATCATCATACTTGTCTTCTGGCATAGCAGTTATGATATCCTCAACATAACAGAATAAAAAAGGTAATTTTAATTTTGGTATTACGGTGAATAAATCATGCACCACCAGATTTGCTAAGATTGGCGAAGCAGGGTTCCCCATAGCTGCTCCAAATGTTTGGTTATAAAACTTTTAAAGTGAAAATAACTAGATGTGAATAAAAACGTAATGATTTCTTTAAATATTTCTAGCGTGATTTTCGTAAAATTGGAGATTTTCTGCCAATATTTTTCTATTAATTTAATCGTTAAATCTAACGTGACATTTGTGAATAATGAACTAACATCTAAAGATAAGTATTAAAATATAGTTATCTGATATAATTATGTCATTTAATTTATCCACTAAAGTATATGAATTTGTAGTATTGTAATTAAAATTACCTTGTAAGTTATTTAAAATATTTGTATCATGGATTATCTTTTAGGAATGCTATTGTTTTATAAAATTGTTTATCTATATTACTGTATACTTTGTTCTTTGGTAAATGTGATATTTTATTGATGTGATTAGTGATAAAGAAAAACATATGACTAAGAAATGTTGGTTTTTTAAGGAAGGTAGGTATACAATTAAAAATGTTGTTGTCAATGAATAACATGTAATTTTTTGATAGTGTAATTTTTAGAACAGAAGCCATTAATCCAATAGATAGGTATGCATAATAATGTACCTATATTGGTTGATCCATAATTAAAGTAATTAAATTAAAAAGTCACTGCTCAATTTACATGTGAGTTTAACTGTAATTTAGATATGCTATCTTAATATGTTGTTATAATGAGAGAATATTTTTGAAACTTGTGCTCGTAATAATCTAATTATATTTTAATGTGTTGTACAACACCGGAATTAATTAATTAAAATCAATTGGTTGTTAAGTTAATTTTAGATTGCTGGCAAGTTAACTCGTAATTAGCAAAATATTTAAGGTTTTCATTTTTTATAGTTCTTAAGTATAAAAAAGTATAACCTAATTTATTATACATTACCTTCAGTATAAATGGATTTAATTCTTCCCTCGTAAAGTAAAAAATTTGAGCAAAACTTCCAAGTCGCAGAAAGAGAATATAATATACAATTCAGAATAAACAGGATCAATTTAAGATGTTACAGATTGGTTTTAGGAAACCAATCAATACAATCAACAGTTTTAATTCGAATAGAACAAGGCTGTATTCTATGAGAGATTCTTGGTTAAATCTGCACATTTCATTGATTTTTAGAGAATGTGCAGATTTATTATAGTATGTGTCATGGAGTACATTCATGTTCTTTTTTAATGGTTTGCGATGTTGTGCAACAGGTACCTTTTAACAATTAACTGTTTACAATATATGGTTCATTCTTGACTAAAGTCTGTCCAAACCTCCAAATTCAGTAATTTCTAGATAACGGTATCTCATTCACGTGTCTTATAAGATAATGATAAATAATTTCTATAATTGTATGATTGAGGTTATTTTGTAGAATTTTGTATCATATGGAGATGAAAGCTGAATGTGGTCCTGCAAACATAAAACGACATAGTGGATAATACTTCAGCCGTAAGTAGAAATGTCTCATTATAAATGTACTTAATTATTTCTTGGCCACAATGAACGTTAGTGCAGCTGTTACAGAAACCAGCAAAGCTTTATGTTGCACAGAGCGTAGTATCTATGATATCAAAAAGGAAGACCAAACAGAGGCACTAGCTAGTACGAAAATCGCATGAAACGAAAAGGTGCACAACTCAATGATCGTCTTCATATATATATGACCAGAATATACAGTCAATTATTCGACGTAAAGTGAACAATATGGGTTTTGAGTTTCAAAAGATGCAACTCAATAGTATCCTTGTTAAACGTGATGACATTATAAGATGGAGGTATAAATACTTAAGATGCATCAGGAAGTTCCGAGAAGAAGGTACTTAGTCTTTTTATTCGATCTCTAATTACATGTTTATAAAATAATGTCGTATTTCGCATAATTAACAATGTTCACTTTTTAGGTAGATATATTATATACACCGATGAATCGTGGGTTAACGTGGGGCACACAGTTAGTGAGGCATGGTGTGATGCCACTATTGAAAGTGGTCGGCAGGCAATCGTTCAAGTGGCCTTAGACCCCGATTTGCCTTAGTTCATGCTGGTTTTATTCTTAGTGCGGAACTTAATTTCTTCTGTATAAAGAACACAGCCGATGTGCACAGTGAAATGGATACAGACACGTACAAGAAGTGGTCAATCAACTCATTCCAAATATACCGCCAAATTCAATTACTGTTATTGACAATGCTTCTTATCACAGCAGGAAGGTAGAGAAGATTCCAATAATGGCGTGGCGAAAGTTGTAGATTGGCTTAGTAAGAAAGAAATGCCCATTGAAGGTAACATGTTGAAGCGAGAACTATTGGCAATTGTAGTACAAGTGAGGCATATATATGACAAGAGTAAACCCAATAGAAATGGTGTCAAACATCAAATTAAAATGAATAACAAGACATTTAAAGTTAAAGACAAGTTCATAATCAACGTTACAGAATCATCATTCTGAGACCTAGAAAACAATTCGAGCGATTAAACTGTACTGAAAAACAAAAAACTTTACTAAAGTGGCTATTAAATCAAAATAAAATGTTTTACAGTGTCAGTCTCGTTATGTAATAGCCACACTTCCTATATTACATCAAAATAAAATGTTTATAGCGTCAGTCACGTTATTTAATAGCCAATATATTGTATTGCAAGGGAAATAAATGATGCAGCTGTAATCAAACTTTAATAAAATTGTTATTTTGTTTATATACTGCAAACTCCTTCCGTAGGCAAAGGATAAAGTTACAATTAGCTCATGCTGTTGCTTATAGAACTTCTTTCACAATCCCATGTACAGGATAACATAACCCATCATATTGTGATAAGTACATTGCAGATTTATCTAAATTTGTATTCCTTTGGAAATATTAATTACTATTATTTATAATATTATTAGTTTTGAGGTTAAAAATTATGCCTCTCGTACCGTAGATATAGTATTATTATAACCGTAATGCGGGATTATAGGCGCAGTAATCTATTGGCATAATAAGTTTGGCAATCCTGCACTGTTTTTCCATAAGCCTCATACTGAATTTGGAGGTTTGGACGCGTCATGGTAAGTGACGTCACACCAATCAGCGATGTGGACGAGCAGTCCCGCCTCCCTCTAGCGTCAGACCAATGAGGTACGTGAGCAAGCAGATAAGCTCCGCTACCAAAAGTTGTTGGCGACGTGAGCATAATAGGGTGCTACAATGGGCCCCTGCCCTATTAGAGGGATTGGCACAGTTAGCAGACAATGGTAGACGTGAGCAGCCATGTTGTAGGAGCAGGATGTTGCGTTGCGCATACGAAAAGGGCCATGTGGGCATTGCTGATTCCGGAAGCTGCCCTTCAGCTGACATCTTCAGGCGTATTTAACCCGGAAGTTGCTTCTTAAGGATGGCGATTCTGGTAGCCTAATTTCGGTAGTAGTATAAACCTTGAAAAAGTGGTTTGTGCTGTGTGAGACTCGAACTGTGTAAAATTTATATGCCAGACTTATTAAAAAAATTACCAGAATATCTGGAAGCAGAAGGGAAGAAAGGAAAGAAAAAAATAATAGCGAGGTTCAGATGCGGTACTGAAAAGTTGGGAAAGAAGAATTGGAAGAAAGAATGTGCAGAGTATGCGGGGAAGGAATGGAGAATATGAAACATGATAAAAGAGTGTAGAGTTAAGTAAGAAACGTGGAAAAGAAGAAAACTGATAATGGGAGAACATAGATAGAAAAAAAATGTAAAATGTAAAAATGTTAAATAGGAGAATTGTAAAACCTACTTAGCAACATTGTAAAAAAATGAGCAAGTTAAGATAAACATATATATTATTATAAATATAATGTATTTTTATAACATTAATTTCCATGATTAGTTCATCACGTTAAAGGTTAAGACGCTTATGCTTAAAAATAGTAACTTATTTACATATTTACATATTTATAGTGAATCCAAAAATTGTAATAGAAGTAATACTAAAGAGGCTCCCAAATACTCATTAGAGCATCAGTCCGTAAAGGCAATGTGTGCGCACGGCATTGCTCAGTGGTGTGGGTGGGTTCTTACTTAATGTTGCAAATGGGCACTCGTCACAACTTCAAAAACGTCAAAATCGGGTAAAAAATGCCAAAAAGGCGCCACCTATTAGATACATTTGTAGGGGGAAGTCGTCATAAACTAGATCCAATAATGGTCTAACAGGAAACCATAACGTTCACTCAAATGTTTCAGTATTTTACGTCCGATGTACTTATATGAAAATTAATGCATAATATTATCATACTTGCGCTATCTACATATTTCTGTAGTATACGTTATTATCAATTTTAAAAAGCGCATGCAATGTTATTATCATGAATGCTTGTATTATTGAAAATGTTGTACCTGGTACGTGATCCTACTTAATAATTAAAATCAATTAAGTTCAAGTCAAGTAAATTTATTACAAATCTCAAGAGACAAGTGAATGCCAAACAAGAGGGTGAAGACTTTAAATAAAGGTGTTGAGTAGTGGCCAAATATTTTCCAACAATGGCTATAAAATTAGGAAACGTCCGATTGAAAATTGACTATGTCATGTTAAAGCCCGTAACAAGTTGCCATAAAGAAGTATTTGTATTTTTGCTCTAGCATTTATAATAACGCCAGAAAAAAATTAAATAGAAATTTCAAAAATTAAATTTTTTACAAATATCTCAAAAACAAAAAAACCACACCATTAATTTTTTTGTCAATTTATTGGCCCCCTAATTACACCACTTTCTTTCCCATTTAACCGGAGTTGTATCTACAGTACGATCATGATTGTTTCACCGTGCCGCTCCTAGAACAGTACTACTGTTCCGCATCCTTAAAATGAAAATTGTGCTATGTCCAGTGGCATAAATGCAGATATTAAAATAAATACTACCATAATTGACAACAACTTTTTCGGGAATGACGAATTGCTTATTATGTAGTCGTACAAAAACTTTGTAATTTACGTTTAATTTGAACTAGCGGAATACCCGTGCTTCGCTACGTTATACAGCAACTTTGAGTACATCAGTGATTGAAACTGTTGTTGCCAAGTGAGTAAATTGCGTGAATGAATTTGTCACCAAACTTGGACAATGACTTGCTTGTTATTATTTATAGCAGTGTAAACATAATTTGAATTCAAGCGCCCTCTACTTTATTCTTATTTGATTTCAAGTATAGATGCTAACGTAAAAAGTCGATTGCATAACCTTCCACACCTACATATGTATATGTAGGTTGGAAGGCAAAAATTAAAACAAATTGCAACCTCTCATACGTTGATAAGGAAACAGGCAACATTGTAAAAACAAAAACAGTAACCTATGCTAGAATGACGTTTAAAATTTCATTTCAGATAGGCATGTTAGCTTCAAAAAAAATCTCAAATGTTAGCTTCTATAAAATATCAATAATGTATTTTAACCATTTTCATTCATATTTAATTATTTTTTAGTTACCTTGCATTATATTAAGAAAGTTTATGAAGGAAAGTTGTGTAAAATTAAATTTTCTTTAAAAAGTATGTCTGCACTTTTTCTAATAAAATGAATCGTTATTCAGATATTGAAAAAAATTATACCTTAGGAATTTTTCGGTCGCTAAATTATGCGTCGTATCAAAAGATTACATAGAACACGTGATAGACGTCGCATAATTTTAATTGAAGGATATGTGTACCAATTTTCGAGTCAATCGATCCATAAAATAAAAAGTTTCACAAACAAATTCAACTCCCCATTTCACCCTTTTAGGAGTGGAATATCGAAAAACCCTTTCTTAGTGGATACCTAGACTTCACAAAGAACACACCCTCCAAATTTTATGTCTAGGACCAACGGTTTAGGGTTAATATATCACTTAGGACTTCCACCCACACCCGGCCGCACGCCACTGTAAATTTCACCGTCGGAGAAGACGGCAGACTGAAAATAAAAATTGACGTGTCAGAGATTTTTTCGATCGAGTTGACATTTTGGACGTAGGGCGCCGTTTTGGTCAGAAAATCATATTTTTGACTTTTTTTGGCACTTAGGGGCAGAATTTCGAAAATCCGTCGAGCCGTTTCGGCGGTGCGATGATTATCAGTGAGTGAGTGATTTTCGCTTTTATTATATATATATATATATATATATATATATATATATATATATATATATATATATATATATATATATATATATATATATATATATATATATATATATATATATATATATATATATATATATATATATATATATATATATATATATATATATATATATACAGGTGAGTCGTTAAGAATGGGAAATCTGGAAACTGGCAATAGTAGAGCCTAAAATATGAGGATTAAGCGCAACATGCCTTATACAAATGTTGCTCGTTTAAGAGATAAAGGGTGTTCAAGTTAATAATTTTATTTCTAAATTTTCCATTAACTCAGTAAGTTTTTATAGAATCAACTTGTAAATTAGTATTACCATGTTTTTCAGCATGACGAATAAGAATTTGTCATCAATTTTAACGTTGCTCATAGAGGGCGCTGGTTACACACTGCTGAATAGATAAATCGATGCTTATCTTTTTTGTGTGTGAAGAATTACATAAACTGAATCGAAAATTTGAAAGAGCAACCTTTTTTACAGAAAAAATAAAAAGTTTCACAAACAAATTCAACTCCCCATTTCACCCTTTTAGGAGTGGAATATCGAAAAACCCTTTCTTAGTGGATACCTAGACTTCACAAAGAACACACTCTCCAAATTTTATGTCTCTAGGACCAACGGTTTAGGGTTAATATATCACTTAGGACTTCCACCCACACCCGGCCGCACGCCACTGTAAATTTCACCGTCGGAGAAGACGGCAGACTGAAAATAAAAATTGACGTGTCAGAGATTTTTTCGATCGAGTTGACATTTTGGACGTAGGGCGCCGTTTTGGTCAGAAAATCATATTTTTGACTTTTTTTGGCACTTAGGGGCAGAATTTCGAAAATCCGTCGAGCCGTTTCGGCGGTGCGATGATTATCAGTGAGTGAGTGATTTTCGCTTTTAATATATATATATATATATATATATATATATATATATATATATATATATATATATATATATATATATATATATATATATATATATATATATATATATATATATATATATATATATATATATATATATATATATATATATACAGGGTGAGTCGTTAAGAATGGGAAATCTGGAAACTGGCAATAGTAGAGCCTAAAATATGAGGATTAAGCGCAACATGCCTTATAGAAATGTTGCTCGTTTAAGAGATAAAGGGTGTTCAAGTTAATAATTTTATTTCTAAATTTTCCATTAACTCAGTAAGTTTTTATAGAATCAACTTGCAAATTAGTATTACAATGTTTTTCAGCATGACGAATAAGAATTTGTCATCAATTTTAACGTTGCTCATAGAGGGCGCTGGTTACACACTGCTGAATAGATAAATCGATGCTTATCTTTTTTGTGTGTGGAGAATTACATAAACTGAATCGAAAATTTGAAAGAGCAACCTTTTTTACAGAAAAAATTCATACTTGTTGGATTTTGATATCTTGATCCGTTTTCGAGATATTTGCATCCTAAAGTTTCAATGCAGTTCGGCCTATTAATACAACTTTTAGTCCTTCAAATACAAAGTTGGCTTATTGTACTGAAAAAAATAAGTTGGTTTAAATGCGTTTCACAGCTATCATTATTTATGCTTGTTAAGCTTGTGTCAAAGAGTGCTAAGTAAGTAACCTTATCTTTTTCTTTGTGCTTTATTTGTACAAGAATAAGTAGTAAAAAAATGCCACGGCATAATGAGTTTCCTAACAGTGAAATGCGAGATATGGTTTGTGTTTTTGCTCAAACAGATTTTAATGGACTTGCTGCAACCGGAAGATATTTAGAATTATATCCTAATCGAAGACAACCAAATCATAAACTTTTTAGAAATATTTATTATCGCCTAGGAGAAACTGGGTGTTTTCGTCTTAAGCGTCATAATGGTTCTCCAAAAACAATTTCGTTAGAACAAGAGGATGAAGTTCTAGTTCGTGTTACCGAGAACCAAGGCGTAAGTACTCGCCGTTTAAGTGCAGCGACAGGAATAAGTCAAACGTCTATCAATAGAATCTTACGAAAAGAGCAACTCTACCCTTATCATTTCAGTCCCATGCAGAATTTATTACCACAGGATTCTGCGGCACGTCTACGATTTTCCCAATTTTTACAGACAAAACAGAACGAAGACCGAAATTTTCTTGACAAAATTCTCTTCACCAATGAAGCAACATTTACTAGACGGGGAGTTATCAACTGGAGGAATAATCATTTGTGACATTCTGAGAAACCACGTGCCATAAGGGAAAGACATTTCCAGCAGCAGTTCAAGATGAACGTTTGATGTGGGATGATATCTGATTTTTTTATTGGTCCTTTTGTACTTCCACCGAATCTGAACGGTCAACTATACTTAGATTTTCTTGAACAAAATTTACATGAACTGCTAGAAGATATGCCGCTTGAACAAAGACAAAACATGTGGTTTATGCAAGATGGAGCGCCACCACATTTCCCTCTGCCTGTGCGCGATTATCTGAATGAACAGTTTCCACATTGATGGTTTGGTCGTGGAAGTGAATTTCCTTGGCCACCTAGAAGCCCAGATTTTAACCCCCTAGATTTCTCTGTTTGGTCTAGTTTGAAGGAAATCGTCTACAAGGAAAGAACTGATTCCCGTGAAGAATTGCTTCAAAAAATTCAAGAAGCTGCCAATGTCATCAGAAATAAGGCAGGATTGTTTTTTAACATTAGAAGATCTCTAAAAAAACGAATAGGAAAGTGCATTGAAGTGGGTGGTGGACATTTCGAGCAGTTGCTCTAACTAAGTTATTCACCGGCATAATACGTGGGCGCTTGGATTACATATGACAGTTGTCTGAACTTGCTACTCTTTTGAAAAATTAATTTTAGAATGCATTATTTTCATGTTATAACTTCCTCTTGCGAACACTATGTGACCGTAAGGCCTATTGAATACTCTGTGTACCTATGCATTATTTCTTGTTATTATTTATTATTTACTGAGTTTCGTGTTTAAAAATTAAAAATTGTGTCAATAGGACGAACTGTATTGAAACTTTAGAAGTCAAATATCTTGAAAACGGACCAAGATATCAAAATCAAACAAGTATGCATTAACCATGTAAAAAAGGTTGCTCTTTCAAATTTTCGATTCAGTTTAAGTGATTTTACACAAACAAAAAAGATAAGCATCGATTTATCTATTCAGCAGTGTGTAACCAGCGCCATTTATGAGCAAAGTTAACATTGTTGTCAAATTCTTATTCGTCATGCTGAAAAAAATAATAATACCAATTTTGAAGTTGATTCTATAAAAACTTGCTGAGTTATTGGAAAATTTAGAAATAAAATTATTAACTTGAACACCCTGTATCTCTTAAATGAGCAACATTTGTATAAGGCATGTTGCGCTTAGTCCTCATATTTTAGGCTCTACTATTTCCAGTTTCCAGATTTACATTCTTAAACTCACCTGATATATATATATATATATATATATATATATATATATATATATATATATATATATATATATATATATATATATATATATATATATACAGGGTGTTACTTAAGTGTGTACTTATTTTAAGGGGTGATTCCTGAGACGATTTAGAGCCGGAAAGTTCATATGAATGTATGTCCTCAGAAGCTTCGTTATCGATCTACAGGCTGTTGAAGATGTGTTTTTCCAAATTTTTCGAAAACCCTTCTAGATATTGCATTGAAATTTTACATATTGTATAAGGGCATGAAGGCCCTTATTTCAACTGAAAAGTTCATTTTTAATTTAACCAGTGGCGTAGATACAGCTAGGTCATGACATAAATTCCACAAAAAAAATGTGTTACGCCACTGTTTTATATGACGCGTTTACACGATATTCATCAGAAATCAATTCCGAACAAAAAAGGTCTCCATTCATTTTCCGTTTAGGAAAAAATAACTAAAAAGTGTCGTGTCGTTATAACGTGCATTTATTCCTAACATAGAAACTATTTACAGAAACTGAACAATAAAGGGAAAAACTTTTGTGCAGTCATTCATAAAAAATGCTGAAAATGTCCACCATCCGCTTCTATACAGGCTTCTGCTCTTCTCCTCATTGAACGACGCACTCTTTCAAAAATTCCCGGTGTGTTCTGTATGGTTGCACAGCCCTCAATTATTCTATTGCGTAAGTCTTCCAACGTCTGAACTGGTGTATTATAAACTAGAGTTTTAAGATGCCCCAGAAATAAAAGTCTAAGCTGTTCAGATCAGGCGATCTCGGTGGCCAGAACTGAGGCCCCTCACGACCTATCCATCGATTTGGGTAAACTGAATTCAAATATTCACGCACCAAAATGCTGAAGTGGGCCGGGGCACCGTCGTGCATGAACCACATGTGCTGACGTACTTGAAGAGGGACATTTTCTAGTAATTCAGGCAAATTATTTTGAAGAAACGCACGATAGGTATTGACGTCAAGGCGCCTTGGAAGAAAGAATGGTCCAACTAAAAAATCTCCAATAATACCAACCCACACGTTAACTAAAAATTGCTGCTGAAATTTTGTTTCTACTATAGCATGAGGGTTCTCTTCGCTTCATAAATGAGCATTACGAAAATTTCTGATTGCTTCTCTGGAGAAATTTGCTTCATCCGTGAAGATAACTTGTCTGTCGAAATGAGGATTTTCTGCAACCTTCTGGAGAAACCACATGGAAAAATTCCTGCGTGCTGGAAAATATCGTGGAAGGAGAGCTGGCACTCTTTGCAGATGATGCGGATACAGCAAATATTCTCTAAAAATGACCCATACAGTTTTGTGGCAAATATTCAACGCACTCCCAATTTTGCGTGTACTAGATCCTGGATTCTGTTCAATTTCATTGAGAACAGCCTCCTCTACTTCCGACGTCCTCACTGTACGAGGTCGTCCCTCTCGGTTTCCATTTTGTAAACTGCCATATTGAGACAGTCGCAGATGGATGTTTGTGAATGTTCTACTATCGGGAACAGCACGGTTGGGAAATCTTTCTTGGTAAAGACGCCTGGCTTGCTTAGCATTGCCGTCAGCCAGACCATAGACGAAATGCATGTCGGTCATTTCCGAAATAGCATAATTGACCATTTCTCTTACTTTTATGAAGACAAAACACTTGGAAAACAACAAAAAGAACAAATTTTTAAACTAGTTATTGCCTGTCAAGAATAAGACTGACATGACAGGATTATTAACGAAATAAATAGCGATGTTTCCTTATCAACGGACAGAGCTCACTTGTGTTTTTGTGACATATTTTCATCTTGTAAATAAACTGCACGTTATAACGATACGACACTTTTTAATTATTTTTTCCTAAACGGTGAGTTTTACGTGACAATGTGTGGAGACCTTTTTTGTTCGGAATTGATTTCTGATGAATATCGTGTAAACGTGTCATATAAAACAGTGGCGTAACACATTTTTTTGTGGAATTTATGTCATGACCTAGTTGTATCTACGCCACTGGTTAAATGAAAAATGAACTTTTCAGTTGAAATAAGGGCCTTCATGCCCTTATACAATATGTAAAATTTCAATGTAATAGCAATTTGGAAAAAACCGAAAAACACAACTTCAACAGCCTGTAGATCGATAACGAAGCTTCTGAGGACATACATTCATATGAACTTTCCGGCTCGAAATCGTCTCAGGAATCACCCCATAAAATAAGTACATACACTTAAGTAACACCCTGTATATATATATATATATATATATATATATATATATATATATATATATACAGGGTCCGCCTTTGGGAGCTGATCCTATGAGTATCTGCTAAACCAAACTTACTATAATTTTGAAAATTTGGTGACAGGGTAATGATGTTAGGGCTAACTCATCTAAAATATTTTCACGTTCGTATCACTTCCGGTTATACCGGAAGTCGATACTTAGTCGCTTATTTTAAACGGAACCCCCCGTATATTAATACATTTTTGGATTCTATGTCGAATTTTAAGGTAAGTTTGTTAAATAAACAGATACGAAATTTCAGTCGTTTAAAAAAAAAAACATTTTTCTAAAAAATTGACAGCAGCGGTCTTAGTAATAACTCGTAAATTGTTCTGTTCCTGTCAAACCATTTGAATAAAACTTTGAGGTGTTGTAGGAAAAGGTTTATTGCAACAGTCTGCAAAAAATGACATTTGTATTTTTCATAAAAATAAAATTATAAATGTCTAAACTTGATTATCAAAAAATGCAAGTTACTCAAAAAAATTAAATGGAAACCCCTATTTTTTATTACTCAAAAATTACGTCAAAAATTAAGGTAAGTTTGTTTAAAACTTTATTTGCCTAAACGTAACAGTTTCATACTTATTATCAAAAAAGTCCCGGTTTTAAAATTTGTGATAAAAATGAGCTACATACTTAAATCTAGTATTCCTTGTTCGTGGTCACCATGGAAACCAAATAATTGAGAATTGAAATAAAGAAAAATATTTGAATAAGTTACTGCAAAAAATTATAAAAATTGATAATTTTGTGATTCAAAAGTCATATTTGCCAAATAGAAGTTTTCTAAGTCATTTTTTTCAAATTCGATATACAACATAAGTGTGAAAATTTAATACTTTATGAGTAAATCGAAAAAAACTATTTTTTACTGCGGAGGTAATACATACTTATCAGCATGAAACAGTTCGGGGGGGATAAATGATGTACCTCCCCAGAAAATGTACTACCCTGTAGATATTGATAACGTTAGACTACTCTTAATATTGAGTTTAAGAAGTGTAATATGTGTACTAAATTTGGATTTATTATTTTAAATAGTTTTGAAGATAAATTAAAAGAACTGAAAAAAAATTAAAACTTTGAAACCCTGTATCTCCAAAACTAAGCGTTTGGCAACCTATGTTTATATGAACTTTTTGTCTTAATTTTGAAAGCTCTATCGACTATTAAAGTCCTGCTACAAATATATATATATATATATATATATATATATATATATATATATATATATATATATATATCAGGGTGTTTCTGAAATACTTCAACAAACTTATGGAGCTGATTCTTTATAAAAATAAAGAAAAAGTTCCTATAATCATGGGTCCTAATTTGAACGGTTTGCTGTCTGTCTTTATGTTTGTGTTTTTTACAAAAATCTCTATAAATCGTGTTTCATGCGAGATAGAAACATCAAAATCGGTACAGTAGTGTATCTTACTACTACAAAAGAGTGTTTAAAAGTTCAATATTAAATCTTATTACATTTCAAAATGGCAGCCATTAAAAAATTTTAATGTCAAATTGCATGAAAACTGTTACAAATTTCGAAAAAATACACATTACACAAAAAATGTTAAATTTAAAGAAAAATCAAACGACACCTCAATTTTAAAAATCGTGCATAAAATATCGGAGATATGGATTATTTACTGAATAACACGTATTTAACAATGCATATTTCTAGCCTTATAAATGATGTAAAGCATTAAACACTGCAAAATGAAACTAAAAAAGTACAAAATTAGGTTATTATTTACAAGATTGATAAATTAAATTACAACTTAATGTATTATTCGAGTGATTAACTTTTTCGGTTTACATTACAATAAATGCTCTATGTGCCTTCCATTTTCTCTGATACCAGCATCAACTCGACGGGTTATGGACTGCCGGACTCTTTCAAAAATGCCGCAAGTATTCCTGATGGTTTTACAAGCATCAATGATACGCCGTAGAAGACCATCTCTTGTGTCAATTGGTCTGTCATATACTAAAGATTTTAAATGACCCCATACGTAAAAATCAATCGGATTTAAATCTGGCGACCGAGGGGGCCATGATATTGGTCCTCCTCTGCCTATCCATTGTCGTCCATAAGTTTCATCTAGGAATTGTCTTACATTTAACCGAAAACGTGGAGGAGCTCCATCATGCATGAACCACATATTGCCTCTCACGGCCAAAGGTACATCTTGTAAAAGCTCGGGCAAATTATTTTCCAGGAACGCTCTGTAAGCATCGCCATTAAGTCTGTCAGGTAACACAAATGAACCAACCAAACAGTCTGCTACAATACCGACCCAAACGTTTATCTTGAACTGTTGCTGATGTCTCCCTTGGTGAGTTGTGTGAGGGTTTTCATACGCCCATTGATGGTTGTTGTGGAGATTTACAATTCCATCTCTATTAAATGAGGCTTCATCAGTAAACAAGATTGACTGCAAGAAGAAAGGGCTGTTAATCTCTTGGTATAGCCATCGGCAAAATTGCAATCTTAGATGAAAGTCAGCAAGACCGAGAGCTTGTACACGCTGTAGGTGGTAAGGGTACAACAATTGTTCGTGCAGCACTCGCCACACTGTCACGTGATCAACGTTAAGAATTGATCCTAACTGCCTGGTACGCGCACCTGGATTTTCCTCCACTCGTTGTATGATGTTTTCTTGCAAATTAGGAGTCCTAACTTGTCTTTGGACTCCTCGATCTCTAGTAGAGGGAAATAACGTACCATTCTCTCCAAGTCGTCGATAGACAGCAGCAAATGTTGAGTGGTACGGTTGTTGTCGATCAGGGAAACATTCTTGATAAAGCCGGGATGCTAAATGACCATTGCCGTTAGCTTTACCGTAAATGAAAATCATGTCTGCTTGATGACTATAGGGATATCCAGCCATTCTAAAATACACAAATAATAAGTTATTAAAATACAATTTTAATTAATTAAGCAAGTTCCGACTAATAAGGACCTTACAAGCACGATTGTAAAACAATTAACAATTACTGTCAATAAGTTTGATTTGAATATTAAATGCACTGCTGACCTAATTGTTGGTTAGTATCAGATGTTCTATTGTTAACAGCTGATATTGCTAAAACATATCAATACATTAAAACATTTTCAGCTTAACAATTTGTACTGATGTGATGTGTCAGCATTATGAAATATTCAGTAAATCATCCATATCTCCGTTATTTTATGCCCAATTTTTAAAATTGAGGTGTCGTTTGATTTTTTTTTAAATTTAAATAAGAAATAAATAAATGTAATAAGATTTACTATTGAACTTTTAAACACTCTTTTGTAGTAGTAAGATACACTACTGTACCGATTTTGATGTTTCCATCTCGCATGAAACACGATTTATAGAGATTTTTGTAAAAAACACAAACAGAAAGACAGACAGCAAACCGTTCAAATTAGGACCCATGATTATAGGAACTTTTTTCTTTATTTTTGTATATGGAATCAGCTCCTTAAGTTTGTTGAAGTATTTCAGAAACACCCTGTATATATACATATATATATATATATATATATATATATATATATATATATATATATATATATATATATATATATATATATCACATAATTTTTTAAATTTAGCTTTATTTAATTGTATTGACGTACATAATACAGTAGGTATATGTTTATTATTACAGTTAAAAATACAAAAATAAAATCAAACTTGGTAATTATCTATAAAACAATTGCAAAGTGACCACCATTATTTAATTGAGCTGTAATATTTTGAATTGCGTTAGTTATTGCATTTTTTAATTCTTCAACTTCGATGTTCAGAAAGTGATTTCGATATTTTTCAACACATAATCGTACTGAATACTTCCAGTTTTCATCTCTTTTTGGCCGTTTCGGAAATAAGCTTCCAAAATAAACTTGTCTTGTTCGGCAGTAAAAGGCATTATAACCTAAAAAAATTTATTTGCGAAAACGGCATAAAATCCGCGAATTAACTTACCTTGAAAGTCCTGGTTAATTTATTAATGAGATTTGAAAAATAAATTATTTTATTGTAATAAAAATGTAGATAAAGGAATAGTTGAAAAAGCAAAAATCTATGTACGTTTATGAAATGTCAATCGAAGTTGAAATAAACATTTGTGCCTAACTTCACCATAAACTTGGAATAAACTTTTGATCAAAATTCTGTAAAAAGCAGTTTTTTTCGGTCAAGCATTGTTGATATCCTGCTATTACCATTTCCGAGATCCCCATAGTCAGAATCCTTATCTTGGACATAGTGTATAGTGCCTAAATATTTTCACCAATTAGAATAATAGGTACATTATACTAATGGCACAAAAACTAGTGCTTTTTGTTTTAGTATTCCTCTAATTATATGCATTCCCACTCTTTTTCAAAATTACAGCGAAGGTTCTTCTCCCAATTGTCTTAGTGCAGGAAACTGTAACTATTAAGTGAGTTTGAGTTTCCTCGATATCGTGTAGGGAAATATTACACAATTGTTGTCTTCTGCGTCGATTCCAGTCATAGTTACAACCTGTAGGTAAATCAGAAAAAAATACATATTCTCTGTTTCACTTAAAAAATTTTCTTGGTTTAGCCAGAAAATATTTCTCAGTATAAGTTTCTTTCATAAATCTATAGATTCCTTCTTGGAAGCATCAAATTTCTTAGAACAAAGATATTAAGTCACAAATAAAATAATTAATATAAACATTTAAATTCTTACCCAATATAAAAATAGGCCAGTATAATTTCTTCCCTAATTTTGTTCAAGAGAATTTCTCCTTTCCATTCCCAAAATGCCTGAATTATTTCTAATACCTTTCATCAGACTTGGTGGCTATTAATTTAGCGCACGCTTCAGATTTTCTCAGAATTTCTGGATGATTTGCATTAGAATTCATTTTTAGGCATATTATTAAAAAACCAACAAATTCAACATTTACCAAACGACCGTTGCTAATCATGTTCCCGAAAATATAATTAGATTTGGGGCTTTTATTACATTATTTTGAAATTAATTTTAAGGTTTTTCTTAAACTAAATTATTGACAGGATAAAATAAAATACGTAACTATATACGTTTGTGATCTCGTTTTACAGTGCCCATTTCTTCTAACGTTAATAACCTTAATTTAACGACGTACTATGATGGAAGGTTATCAAAACTTAAATATTATTTGAACATAAATTACATATTGACACTAAATGACATTAACTATACACATATTAAATCACAATAAAACTATTATAGGCAATAATCACAGAAGATGAACATTTATATTTTAAAATAGTACAAAAGTGTGATGGTATTTGAAATAATAATAATAATATATTAAACAAAGCAGGAAAATTTAGCAAAAATATTCATAGTTTAATAAATAAACTATTCTCACACTTCCCAAAAAAAATACACTGCTGAGGAAAAAATTTAGATCACTTTAAATAACTCAAGAAATTAGAAATAATTTTAAGAATAAAGTGCATCAATTTATGTCTGCATAGTGTAAATTTACCTACTGCATTTTCGTAGCTTTTAAATATGGGCACAATTTATTTTTTTTACGATTTATTCTAGAAAAAGAGTAACTGTACATTTTAAACGAAGGTGATGATAATTAATAACGCTTATTACCCCCTCTTGCATTAACGACTACTTGCATTCAACGAGGCATACTCTGAATTAAATTAAGCATTACATTCTGATCCATGTTATTCCACTGCTGCAATAGCAAATCTCTCAGCTCTTGCGCAGTTCTTAGGGATGTTGTATGCCTTCAGGTACGTCGCCATAAGTCATCCCAGACATGTTCGATCGGATTCATATCTGGACTGCGTGTTTGCCAATCAAACCGCGTAATTCCTACTTCATGTAGATATTCACTGACAATCTTGGTAGCATGTGGTCTTGCAATATCATGCATGAAAATGCCTTGCTCGCCCGTACTGACCATAAAAGGCATAACATGATCTTCGAAGACCTCCGTTATGTACCAGTGAACTGTTAAAGAGCCATTCTCTACGAAAAACAACTCTGTACGTGCTTCTGAAGTGATACCTGCCCAAACCATAACAAATCCACCCCCAAATTTACGTCTAACGTCATTACAAACGGGGAAGTATCTTTCTCCAGGTCTTCCCCATACTCATCGACGTCCGTCTGGTTCATTAAGGCCAAAAACGCGACTCATCTGTAAAGAGTACCTTGCTCCAGTCATCATCGTTCCGTGCCAAGTGATTTCGAGCAAAATATAATCTTGCTATTTGATGCTGGCGGTTTAATGTTGGCCCTGTAGCCATCCTTCTGCAAGACAATACATTAGCACGAAGTTTTCTTCTAACTGTCCATTCGCTAACATTAACACTATAACCTCTTGAAGCTGATTTCGCAGCAAAGCCGCAGAAGATGTTCTATTCAGCAAGATTGACAAAATCCGATCATCTCTTTGAGTCGTGACATTTATTCGCCCAGAACCGGATATTCTGGTTATAAGACCATCCTCCTGATAGCGCTGGTACACATTTTGTACAGCACATAGGCTCTTAGCAACAATTCTGGCGGTTTCACGCTGTCCTCTACCATCTTGTATTAACGCTAGAATTTGCTCCACAACAATAGGATCTAGAGGCATTATGGCCTGGTAAATAAACAATAAGAACAGTAAACCGTCATTACACACAATAAACCATACAATGAATAGGTTTTAGAGAAAAAAAAATTGAGACAACTGAAAAATAAGCAACGAAATGTGAATGTTTACTTAGGACTAATTTTTGTTGTTTAACAAACGTTGCGAATACGGTTACAGAATGTGACAGACGCCAACAATATAACTTTCACCGTTTACTACACCTATGGCTCCCCGATTAATTTTATTTTTAAAATTATTTGCAATTTCTTAAGTTATTTAAAGTGACCTAAATTTTTGCTAGGCAGTGTACAATAATGTATAATAATAATAATTACTTGGATGTAAGTATAAGCAGAAAAGTGGTATATACCGTGTGATAACGCAACTACTACCCAGATTCGCTTTAGATAAAAATTTGAAATTTCGGTCGACGATTAAGTTGAGTAATATGCATATTGTAGTTCCGGTTTCGACGGAAACGACTAAAGTTTTGCTATTTAGAATAGCAACCCTACTATATTTTTGCATATTTGGATTCTACCAGAAATTCTAAACGTTTTTTAATGTAGCATGTCCTATATAAACTTAATAGATTTGGAGCTCTAAAGTTTAACGTGTTTTGACATTTATTGAAATTTTTCAAAAAAACGAAGTGCGCCAATTCTAATTGTGCAATTTGTACTCTAGAATGGCAAAATAAAAAAAAAACTTTTTGCACTTCCGAGACTAAAATAGATACTTTTGTCTCTGTCTACAGGGACCAAAGTGGCTCATTTATTCCCTAGGGATTAAATATGGACTGAACCCCCTGGAGAGTTCATTGACAGATGTCAAACTTCAAATATTTTTTATTAATTTTTTTACGAACATTAACACTAATATTATTACAATTAATAAATATCGGACGATTGATTTCCGAAACAATACTGCTGGATGTAAGGTTGAACGCATTTCCAAATGAATCAGCGCCTGTGGGCCGTTCAGATTGGCACGAGGGTCCTGGAAGTGAGATAGCTGGTGTTTTTTGATCACCTCCACCTCCAAAAATTTTTTCGGCGATAAGGTTCTTATTATTCAGGGAGTTTCCCACATACCCTTCTGCAACAGTTGCAGACACCCATCCCCCATGTCTTTTTAATACGTCTACAGTCGCTAAAAAATTCAAAATAGCGGACCACAAATGGGGGATTATCGTGTTTATTTAATTTATCAACCGATTTTTTCAAAGTTAGGTATTGGGGTTTTTAAGATCGTTAAGCATAAATCATTTGTCAAAATTAAAAAATTCAAAATGGAGGATCAAAAATGGGGGATTATCGTGTTTAAAATCTTATATGACTAAAATTCGTGTATTGTGCGCTAATGATCAAATTTGCACATTCTTAATTTGTGAAACATTATCTAAATAAAAACGTTTCAAAAACTGCCAGTGGTGCATCGTTTTTAGGGTGAAAATTTTTTCTTAAAGTCGGGTATTGGGGGTTTTTAAGGTCGCTAACAATAAACCATTGGTCAAAATAAAAAAATTCATAACGGTGGATCAAAAATGGGGAATTATCGTGATTAAAAATCGATATAACTCAAATTCAGGTATTGTGGGCTGTGAAGTTATTTATTTACATAATGAGAAAGCATTATGACAGATAATTTGGCAGCGGTTTTTTATCCTCTATCCATTAATATCCTCATTTTTTATTTTCAAACGGATATTATTTTTTTGTTATACCTATTGGGTCCATTAAATTAATAAAATACTTACATAGGTCTCTAAGTATTATTGGAATATTCAAATCATATTAGCCATGCCACAGGTTGCTATGGTTGTTAAAAACATTTTAATTTGTATAGGTAACTTATCTATTACCTGTGAATTTGAGCAGATTGTTCAAAGTTTACCCTATTTTGATTCATTTGGATTTTACAAAAGAAGCGAAATAAGTTGAGGTGAAAACAAATGATTCAATTTGTATTTCAATCTCTGAATTTTTAAGAATGTTTTATGTTATTTTACTTTATTACATAGGTAGGTAAGTATACAAGATTAGTAGGTATAACTAATAATAAAAGAAATAAAAAAAAACGAACTAACCTAATCATAATTAAGATTTTCAAAAACACCACCTTCTTGAATACAGGTCTCACACTTTTGATGAAGTTACAAGACGAGTCTGAAGACAACCTGCACTCATTTTACTTTCTCGTATACTACGTATACCAAGAGACAGTATTGCAATCGAAAAAAAAATTTGAAATAGTTTTTCGAGGATTTCAACGTTTTCGTGTTCCCGACACTATTTGATCAATTTTAATGAGATTTGACATGGGCCCCTATATCTGAAAGTTATGTATAAACCTGGCTATCAATTAATGGGGGCGAAATGAGGGTGGTTTTTTTGGGAGTGCATTTCCAAAACCACAGCCAGAAAGTCTATCTTTAGTGAAAAGTTAGCAACCCTAAACCCCGATCGAACAAAATTTTTTAAAAAATTTTAAATTTAACATGGCGGCCAATATGGCGATTTTTGTACATTGTGGCGCTTGCTCGTCACTAAGAAACCTAGAAAGCTATTTGCAATTTGGAAATCACAACTTGTAAATAAAAGTACATGCTTTTGAACGGTTTGTAAATATTTTTGAAAAACATAAAATGTTACCCTTAATTACGGCGTTAAAATTGCCCTTTCTTTCAAAATTGATTTTCTCAAAAACGGCTCTGGTAATTTTTTTTTAAATTTACGTATTTTATAGTTACATATAACAAAAACATAATGAGCTTTATGAGATTTCTCTAACTTATCCAGGACCGAAGTTCAAATCTGAAAATTTCAATCCCTCATAACTGCGCTTATGTTAAAAGTGAAATCTTGGAATTAAGGGATTATACAGTAAACATATATAGCTGCTAAACTGCTATATTGAAATATTTTTAGCGTTTCCGGTTTTGCCGAAAATAAAAAATCTTCTTTTTAAAATTTTTTAATATTTTATATCAAAGTGTCAAAAACAAATCTAAAGTATTTTAAAGCTAATTTCTCATGCTATCCAAATACGTAAAAATATATAGGGATTTCATTGTAGACATACATAGCTACTAAACTGCTATATTGGATTATTTTTAGCGCTTCCGGTTTTGCTGAAAATAGCAAGAAAAAATATTATTTTAATTTTTGTTCTAATACTTTATATCAAAATTTCAGAAACAATTCTAAAGCATTTTAAAGTTAATTTCTCATGCTATTCAAATATGTAAAAATATACAGTAATTTACAAAATACAGGGTGAATAAGAAAAAATAACTTTTTAGCTAAGTATATCTTATTATATTGCAAGTTATACGTAGTTAGGAATTGCTGCGGGCAACAGTTAGTTTCCTTAAGGCGAAAATACACGTCCCAGTAAAATAGCATGCCAGTGGCCAGTAACTTGCATGCTAACTACTTGCCCATTAACTACTCAAAATACACATGCTAGTAAATAGCATGGCACAGTTTCCAGTAACTTGTATGATAACTAGTTGTACGCAAAATATTGTGTGCATGTCAGTTTCTGAAATCGTCTTAACTTTGTACGTTGCAGCAAATGTGTTGAAGTGTGTTAAGTTGATTTGTTAAAAAATGGGAGTTTCTCATTTGAGAAGTGAATTAAACAATATTGTGATGTTATTAGCAACACAGTACGCAATTAAACTGATACGTTTAAGAAGTGTGAAACGGAAAACAAACAGAAGAATATGGGTAAAAGACTGGATTAGTAGACGTCAAGTTTATGGAGCAAGTAATAGTTTGTTGAAAAAAATGCGACAAAAAGACTTAGAGGGATATAAAAATCATGTCCGAGTGCCTCCAGAAAAGTTTGATGAACTCCTGTCTAAGATTAATGAAAACATTCAGAAAAAAGACACGCATATGCGAAATGCCTTTCCAGCTCGTACTAAATTAGAAATCATTTTACGATATTTAGCTACTGGTGATTCATATATTTCATGGGAAGCATTAGTACAGGGTCGAAAAATCTACAATATCTAAGTTTATACCAGAAGTTTGTGCTGAAATTGGAGCATCATTAAAAGATTTTATGAAGGTAAGGCTTCTATTTAAATTGTAAAAATGTGTGTACATTTACTTTTGAGCGGTATCCAAAGCTTTTCTAATTAATGAATGAAGTGGAAGTTCATTGTCAAATGATAGCTGACTGGTATCTGATAATCCTGGTGCTTCTTGTTCGTGCTGACTGGCATCTGAAAAGTCTCGTGCTTGTTGTTGGACGTTGAAAAAGTGGAAATCAGTTGGTGACCCCATAGAATTATTATAGCACGAGGCAGAATTTGTTTGTGAAGAACTTTGTGGGCCCTTGACCTGTGCTAGACGAATTCTTGCAAGCGACAACTGTTTCTGAAAATCACTCTGAAGCTGCAAAGCTACATGAAGCGGAAGCTGTCTTAACTGTGCTGCAACATTCATTGCGAAGTAATGGAATTCATCTTCAACATGTTGAGAAGCGCCACCTTGTATGATGGTTGATATATTTTCCAATTTTTTAAGGGCATTGGATATTTCTGTTTGGCTTTCATCGTGATATCGTTTTCTTGTACGAGGTGTGTTGTTAACGGGTGTCAACGTTTGTTTTTTGCCCTAGATTCTTGATTATTAATTGGTTTGAAGGGAGTCTGGCTAGTGCTTGACTGTGACAACTGATTTAATTTATTCAATTCTTGAGTATGTTCTTCTGGCTTCTCGGCAAGTAGCTCTTCGTCGCTTTCTGTTGAAACTGTTGATGTTCGATTAGTCTGTAAAACAAAATATTACTAAGTCTCTTGTAATGTATATGAACTGAAAAAGTCTGTATTTTCATATTGTTATTTTAATTTACAGATACCATCGCGGGTTGAGTGTAAGAAAATCGAGCATGGTTTTCCCACGAAATGGAATTTTCCTGGATGTATCGGTACTGTCTCGACGGGAAACACGTTACTATGCGAGCACCTGATGACAGTTCAAATTTTTCCAACTATAAAGGAACTAATAGCATTGTGCTCTTAGCATTGGTAGACGATGAATATTGTTTTACGTATGCTGACATTGGCTGCAACGCGCGAGTTTCTGATGGTGGTGTGTTTGCCTAATCGAGCCGTGGGCAAGTCTTACAGAGAAATGAACTAGATGTACCAAAAAATCAATTATTGTCGGAGATGCTTAAAGTCCTATCTGATGAAACCGTACGCTACAACGCCTACAGACAAAGAAAAAACATTCAATTATCGACTATCAAGAGCTCGCCGCATAGTGGAAAATGCTTTTGGCATTTTAGTGTCAAGATTTAGAGTTTTTGAAAAACCTATGCCATTGCACCTGAATCTGTTGACGTAATTGTATTAGCAGCTTGTTCGCTACATAATTGGCTGAGGAAGATACATATATAACACTAAGATGTGTTGATTTTGAAGATAGACAACTGGGCACAATACAACAAGCATCCTGGCGACAGCAATTACGTACTACCTTGACAAACATAACTCCAACACGTAGTAATCATGCGTCAATAATAGCAATAGCAATAAGAAATAAGTACGCTGATCTTTTTGTTGGTGCGGAAGAGGTACCATGGCAAAATCGTAAGATAAACATAATGTAATTCTCATTAAATATATTCTTTGTTACTCTTATTTTATTGGATTTGTATTTTATGTGGAATAGTACATACGATATTTTTTATTATTTTTGAAATAAATTTTCGTGATTTTACCCCCTCCCATGGGCCTTAATTGAATGTTCTAAAACTTAGGTACAAGTTTGCTCTTTCCTGTTAATGAATTTTGCTATAATTTGTAACATAAAAAAATATGAGACAACCTACATAGCATAAAAAAATACTAAAACTTATTACTCACCATAGGTGTTGATATTGTTTCCCTATTTTCTGTTGAATCGATCTGACGAACCTGAACCTGAGCGCATAGAATCCTTTATCTTCTTTAATTTTTGGTGATAGGTTGTTCTTAAGTTTTTTATCTTATTTTTTATGAGTTTTACTGTTAAATGGGCATCATCCATGTGCTCCAATAAAGAGCGTTTTAGCAATTTGATTTTTGTACAATGGAGCTGACGTATTCCATAAACATTCATACTCCCTATACTGCATAACAAATAATTAAGTCTTTTTATCACCCCAACGAGCCATTTTGTTACGTTAAATTTAAAAAAAATAGTTAAAAGTACAGTAGTCGTTGATCACATGTGAGGTACTGGCAACGGCGTCGTTCACACACAGACAAGACTTACATGCTTTCCCCCCTACTCGCACGACGAAATCGTGCTACTTGCACAGAAAAATCAAACGTCCTGCGATCTACTGGCGTGTTATCTACTGGAGTGTTTTTACAGGCAATGCGAGTCACACATGCAAGTAGCACGCATCTTCCAGTGACTGGCATGCGTCTATGCGAGTAACTAGCATGTATATTCTCGCCTTTATACAAGAAAGAAAGTGTTGTGCCGAAGAACATCAGCCAGATTTATTTCAAGTTATCTCTAACATTCCAAATTTCAAATGATAGATGTTTCATTGGCCGGAAAGAGAAACTTTCACACGGAAATCGAGCAGTGGAATCCGCAAATCACAATATACAACAGTGTAAGAGATACACTAAATTGTTCAAATTACACTTTGATTTATCTTCGTATATTAAAGATATTAAAATACCAATGATTTTTTAATATTTTATGGCTGACTATAAACACGAATTATTAAAGAAAATGTATTGCGATACCTAAAATACATGTGTTTTGTTTCTGAAAACCTTATTGTTTCGTGAAGTGATTGAACTTAATTCAATTCTTCGTAATTCTTTGAGTTATTGCCCATCACACTTTATCCAGATTTAAACTGGTCTAATCAGTGCGTTATGCGTATTTTCGTGTTTAAACGCCAACGGGACAAACGAACATACGACGCGGAAGAAAATTAAGTCGTTGGGTACTAACTCTAAATAACGACACATAATGGTAGTAGAATTACGAATGTTTCTCATCCTTCGCATTTTCATTTTTGGGCTAGTTTCACGAAGGTGGCTTAAACTCTTGAAGGAACTTGATTGGCTGATTTTTGACGGATTGACGTAATTGATAATGTTTATACAAATCACATTTGTTAATATCATAATTAAAACAATTCTGACTTAACTCACTCTTGTGCAACCGCCCCTCTGTGAACAAAACGTCCACAAAAAGATATTGATATCGATATCGATCTCCGTTTAAGCTTCCATGAAAAATGTATGGTCCGCGACTCCGCACATAGATTATGCTCCGCCGATATTGCTTCGGTGATAAATTAGTTTGTAGAGAACTAAATAGAATGAAAACCAAGTGTGACCTTGATGGCACACGCGAAATTTCTAAAAATAGTGAACCCGTCAGACAAAACACATTTTGCATAACGTATGCTGATGGTTAATGTTGCACAAAAACCAAGCCTCCTTATCACACAATTAGTTAATATTATGAGATATTGTATGTATACAACAAAAAAGAAAGATAAACAAATTAATGTAACGTTAGATTTCCATAAGGGTTAAAGACTGCCCGTGCGTTCTCCACTCACCCAGTTTTGATAGCATATCGTTGTGTGAATATTTTAGAAAATTTTTTCCAGAATTAGTAAGATTATTCTTATTTACTGAAAAAAAAAAAACTTTGCCAATGGACTAAAGTAAAAGACGAAGCATTTCAAAATATGAAAGAACAATTTTATGAAAAAGTAAAATTATTTTACCCCGATTTCACTAATAATTTTATATCCCACTCCAATGAATATGAAATCTGAATAAATTTACTCTAAAATCTTCTACAATTCTTAAAGCACTACTGAGAGCAATAACTGTAATTGTTATCGAAACAATAGATTTGTGTAAAATATATATACAAAAATAAATAATAAAAAAAAACTAGGTTAGCTAGGCATCTTAACTATATGTAATACTAATAATGGTGAAGGTTTACATTTTCATATAATGCTGCTTTAGTTTCGATTTACAGTATCCAAAACCTTAATTAGTTAGAAAGGATCGCATTAAGAGTTTCTCTTATTGTCGCTCGGATTTTATACAGAATACTTCCTCTTTTGTTTAAACATGATTAAATTTTTAGAAAAGCTTCACAACAGTTTCCACCAATTAGTTGAGTTGATCGGCCTATTTCCCCAGTTTTTGCTTTTATAGCGCACCGTTTCGGAACCGGACTTTGCTTCCGTGATCAGGTCTAGTTCTGAGGACAGTTTTCGCACTAGAGTCGAATTCACATGTTGTGATTTTTTCCCAAGCACTTGACTATTCTCAAATTTGAACTTTGGTACCTTTCACTTACAAGTCTGACACCTTTACCGTTCAGCCACAGAGGAATCCAATATATATTGCGCTTAAGCTCTTCGCGCATTATTGGGATCCATATGGGTTTCATTTCTATATTAGCTTGGCTTATTGGATTTTCTGCTAGTCCGATGTATGTGGCGTCTTTGAGTTTCCGAGTTGTATTCTCGTCCCTTGCCGTTATCTCTATGTTATGACATTTGGTGTAGTGGTCTCCGTTCCAGACATGTTCAGCGATTCTTGACCTATTTCGCCATTGCTGATGCTGTTCTTATATTCCTGAGTTTTCATTTTGAGTGGTCTACTGCTCTCTCCTATGTATACTCTGTCGCATTCGCATGGTGGGTTATATACACAATTCTTGGAATACTGGTCTTCGTTGTGTGGTGTGGTTTTAGTTAGTGTTCCCCTGAGCGTTGTTGCCGATTTTAAGACAGTGCATACTTTGTATTTGCTACCCATGCTTCGTATTTCATCTGATGTACCTTGCATATATGGTATTATCGCTGTATATTTAGCTTCTTCTTGTTCGGTTACCCTTTTCCTGTTTAGGTTAGGTGTTAAATCGGAGTGGCCATTTTCTTTAAGTGTTTCAGCAATATCTACTTTTTCTTTGTTCAGGTCCTCTTGCTTTGAGCATATTGTTTTCGATCTATCGTACAAGCATTTTGCCACGCCTAACTTCCCGCTTTTGCGGTGGTTAGACTTGTAAAAAGAAATAAGAAAAGATCCCACATCATCAATCGAAAGACGTATATACCAGACACTGGCAAAACTCAAGTGAGAGTTCTCCGATTACGAGAGAGATAACTTACCCCACACTACAGCAAACCTCCGCATTTGTTTGGCCTACCAAAGATTCATAAGGAAGGAATTCCAGTGACACTAATTGCGAGGTTGTCATGTGTCCATGCTTTATCAAAGATTTGGCGATAATTTGCGAAAACTACAAATTATTTGTTAGAACCGTGCATCTGAAATGCAGTGTAAACTCCCATAGTAGGATTCAATAACGCGTAAATTCGGGAAAGTATTTGAAAACCTTACACAACATTTATTGCATTCAAACATCTTGTAATTAGAAAACGAAATTATCAAGCTTTTGACTTAATTGACCAGTTTGAATTGGAAATGTAAATTTTAAAAAATGAATGTTTCACATGTTGTTATTGATCTATCGTGTAGTCCTTTTACTAGTTTGTTGAGAATTATTATTTCTTGTAAATGATAAAGGTGTACTTCATTAACGTATCTTTTGCTTTTAAAATATATAAAATTAAGTAGAAAATTTTTTTTTTGTAGAACTGAATTAAAATAATATCAGAAATATAGTATAAATTTTTCAAGGTTCAAATATTAAAATGTTGTTATTCTGTAAAATGTAAAAGATGATGTAATCGTTGAAAATTCGGCGCAGAAAATACTGTCATATGTAGTTTACCGTCTTAAGCTTGTTGAGTTAGTCATAGCAGTTAGAGGAATAATTTACATGGGCTACAACTTGAGCTAGGGTAAAAACAAACTGAGTGAGATCATGTTGGTAAAATGCAAGAAAATCTGTTTAAGCGGTTTTCACAGGAGGCAGTTTCGGAAGTTTTCCCGCGCTTGAAAAATTTAAGCGATCCACTTCTAGGATAGGGTAGAGAAGAATTAAGTAATGGAAGGTGCTTAATAATCCAACAGGGCGAATAATGATTAATTTGAGTTAGGAGAGTTAGTTCAGACCTTTTTGCGTATACCCGTTATCGGGCGACGTTAGGGCAGTCCCGCGAAAGAACGTTTTCCGACTCCAGTTGATCGAACCTTCGTCGTAAAGGGGTAGTTTTCTCCCCGATAAACCCATGCTGGGATATATGAACTGTTCACCCATCACGAGTCAAACTATCCTAACGATTTTGCGTAGTTGATCCAAGGATGTGTAATGTGTTTTAACTAGTGCATTCATAACCCTCTAAAGTAGCCGTCGCTTTTAATTGCGGAATAAGTTGACCTTCTTTCCAACTGCCAGAGAATAAGTTTACAGCTCGCCAATAACAAGTAACTTGCAGTGAATAAATAAATTTTCATATAACGTTAACAACAAATATTAATAGTTAAGCAGTTCTGAACGCAACGCCTAATAACGTTTGTAAATAAAGTGTAAATATTTAGACTGTAATATATCGTGCAACCAACTTGGATGTTAATCGGTCGCGATTTGGCTTTCTAAATCGACACCCCGAGATCTTGCACAAGGGTGTTTCGAACGTAGCCATCACATTCAATACCTCATTTTTGCCAGCACCGAAGTCAACCTCCAAAAGGCAACCTCCTGGCTTTCACCCGGTGTTTCGTATAACGTATGGGGGAAGTGTACCTGTAATAAGGTACCTTATTGTGCATTTACTGTTTTTTCTTTGCTATTCATGTCCGACGAACATTCCAGATGTGAACTCGCTTGTTATACGACAGCTATTTGCGATTTTTTTTGTGTTTGATCATTTTAAGGAAATCCTAGAAATTAACGTAAATAATTTTGGTGTTTATTTGAGAAAGTAAGGTAGTAACGATTTAAATAATTAACTCATAGCGTAGAATTTAAAGTTGGATGCAATAAAGCATTCCTTTCTTTGGGATTAGTGGCCCCATCTGTAAATCACTAAAACCAGAAGATTTTAGTAGAAGCTAGGCTTATTGATTTAAACCTGAAGTTGACGTATTTAATTTCATGAAGTAGCGATTTTGTTATTAATTAATGACTTTGTTTAATGAAATAATTGATAGAATTTTGAACGACGATTATTTGGTTTATCTTTAAGTATTCATTTTGAATTCAATTGATGATCAGTAGTTGGATTTAACTTTGCAGTAACTAAGTAAAATATTTAGCGTTGTTTACTTTTGGTTTGAGCATATTTTATAGCGATCTGGTTAATATCTCTCAATCTGGTTGAAGATTAGAGTAAATTGAATTCAATAATTATTTTCATTCAAATTCAAACAGATTAAGTGGAGTAACGTAACGACAATCATTGATTTAGTTTGAATAACGATTGTCTTTATTTATTAGTGCGGCACGCAGTTAGTTTACAAACGTGCGAGAATATTTGTTGCCTTTTAAGTGTAGCGCAGATCTGCTGGCTGCGGCCCACCTGTGATTGATTACGTATAGTTAAGCGAGTATCTTAGGCAAGCTGAGAACTTACGGAATTAGGCGAAACAACTCCTATTCCGACTTTTCAGATACTCTGGCGCCCATTTCCGCTTTTACGACGATTTCAACCCTTATTTTGACTTATGTATGGAATATTGTTCTGCGGTATGCAAAATTAATTAACATCTCCGACCACTGGCTAGTCGAGCGAAAGCCAGGTTTATCTGTTACCTCGTTTTACGACCCGTTTATCCGTAATCTGCGAAACCGTAAGTCTATTCACAAATGTGTCCACCGGTAAGGCACTAATTATTGTAAGGGCAGACTGGAAAAGGGTGAAACGTTAGAGGAACGCACGCAATTCTCAGCAAACGCAATAATGGAACTTCAGACAATTGCATGAGAACTACATATTTATCATTAGAAGACAAATTCTACCAACAAGGGTTTGAGGTGGCGATATGTTCCCACTATAACCCATAGTGAGCAAACACACACACACACACACACACACACACACACACACACACACACACACACACACACACACACACACATACACACACACACACACACACACACAGATATATATATATATATATATATATATATATATATACATGAAGACCGGAAACCCAAAGAAGCCACATACATCGAAATCCAATAAGCCAACCTAGTGTAGACATGAAACCCATATGGATCTCAATAATGCGCGAAGAGCTTAAACGCGATACACCTGCGCAGTACTGAGCAATCACTAAAACGTTTAATATATATAAGTTCTAAAACATATATATTAGATTACTCAGTGCCTTAACGGTAAAGTTGTCAGACTTGTAAGTGAAAGGTGCCAAAGTTCCAATCTGAGAGTAGTCGAGTGCTTGGGAAAAAATCATAACATATGAATTCGTCTCAAGTGCAAAAGCAGTCCTTCTCAGGATTAAGTCTGATGACGGAAGCAGAGTCCGCTTCCAAAATGTCGCGCTGCAAAAGCAAAAACTGTGGAAATAGGCCGATCAACTCAACTAATATGAAACCACAGTTGTCAAACACTTATAACACAAAATTTCCATCAAGCCTCAACTTTACCTGTAAACGTTTTAATATTCTATCTCTGGGTTCCGGCAGTGTTTTTAACTGCACTACTAACAGGTACAGCATAAATTAGCATAGACCGTTACGTACTTTCTTTTCTGAAAACACTCGCAACCGATTCAACTGAAAGTTTTGTGAAGAATTCTTCTCGTCTTCTAAACTAAGCCTTTTAACTGCGCCTATCTTGAAAATGTCCCCAAATATTAACCCGTTAAATACTATATGACCTTGCTCAGCCAAAAATATGAAACGGATCCAACGCAAATGAGAATTATTCGAATAAAAATACGTACATATTCTTTTTTCTTTTTAATATAATACCACCATATCATTAATTCACTGACGCTACCCATTCATTGCAATTTAAACCCACAATTCGGAAAATACAGAAGCTGCACAGTGGTACACATGATCGTCCCCATAGGCTGGTTGTCTAAAACTGCGACCTCATTTTGTTGACGATTGATTATAAGTACTAGTAGAAAGCAATGAATGTCTTCGAAAGAAGCTATTGAACAACACCCATATTGTTATAGGACATCCTTTGACCTAGTCGCAGTTGCGTATATTTTATTAGTATTCTATCATTTAACAAAAACAGGTTTGACCTCAATTTGTGAATAGGTAACCAGAAATGCTTTCGAAGTGATGTATTGGGTGATCAAAGTTTTGTTGACCTTTAACCTAAACTAAAAAGTTACGCAATTTATCATTTAATCGGGCAAATTAAACACATTTCTAAAATCTCCACGAAAAATGATTTTAAATGACTTTTATACTGTTACAGGTTACCAATTAAAAATTAGTGGGTATGCTATCAATTAGCGAAAAAACATTTTAAAAAATATGAAAATGCAAACTTTGACCATTATTGCACACATAAAATACTTATCTTTTTTTGGGTTTTTTAATGGTATATTTGTATATTTAAGTTATACAATCTAAACGTTTCGATAACACAGTTATCTTCGTCAGTAGAAATACTATCTATTAAAATTGTTAAAGATGTAACAATTTTAATAGATAATATTACTGCTGACGAAGATAAATGTAAGTGTTATCGAAACGTTTAGATTTCTGAAATATGACTATATCTGCAATACGTATACAGGGTCTGTCACGAGATGAGTCAAAACGTTTCCTCACTGCCAAATCATGCTGATGGTTGTCAAGCCAACTATGGCTCCCATTCAAAAAATGCAAGTTTATAGTATTACTCAAAAACCGCACTCCCTAGAAAAAGTCTAAGCACGGCACTGAATTTGGCACTGCGCAATATATAAGTATCGTTGGCAAAATGTATCAGTATAATGTAATAAGCGAGGTATAAGATCTTGAAAAAAGTGAAGGTATGTCGACGTTTGGCTATAAGTCAAAAACGTAAGAAGATACCCAATTTTCGATTTTGCAATGAAATCTAGGTAAACAAAGCAGTACTTGAATGTAAAAACTGCAAACTTCTACCTTTGATAATAACAAAGATATCTATAAAAAACAATTAGAACATCAAAATCGGTACGTACTGTGTTTTATGTGTACTACCTAAGTCTTAGTTAAGTAGATAGCATTTGTTTATTATTGATTCCTTTCAAGTAAAGCCAACCAAGAATTAATTTTTAGTTTTATTACCAAAAATGTCGCTTTTTTCAAGATTGTACAAAAACTATGAATTTTAGGAATAGGGGCATATTTACAACGTCTCCTTATTTTTTAAATTGCAAAATTTGATGCCATTTTTCTAACACCCTGTATAATTTTTTAATTTATTTTTATGAGATTCTGTAAGTTGTGAGTTCTATATGTGTAAGTATTAAAAACTATTTGGCCTAGCTCGCTTGTACTCTTGGAAATTATATTTTTGTGAACAGGTACATCTATCAAAAATTTTGAAAAAAATAAAATGACTCAAAAAACGGTGCATTTTACACATAGGATACTTTTTACAAGACTAACATTTAAATTTAACGTAGATTTCAGTAATATAATAACAATGGGTCTACCTCCGGTATAACCGGAAGCTGCAAAAAACTGAAAATATTTTAGTTAAACGAGATTTTTCCAAAAATTATTTTGAGTAGTTTCCATATACATATCGACTCAGCTCCTCGGCACAGACCTTGTATAGTTGAGCGTTGTCAATGAATATACCCTCTATTGCAATAAGTAAAACGGTAAGTAAAATACGTTTATAAATATTTTTGATTTTGTTTGAGTTAAATAAATAATAAGTTTTAAGACAGCTATTAAAACGGTAATTAGACGCATAAACATTTTAATAATTTTTTTAAGTACCCTGCATTTAAAAATATAATTTTTTAACGATGCGATTAAAAAGAATGGCCTGCACCTAAGAGTATTTAAGGCATGTAGGTAACAGGTTGATAAGTTTTCTGTGCTATTTGCTACCATAGACAACATGAATAAGATGATGTCGGATGAAGAAAAAAATATTACAGTAGGGCCTCCTCCATTCTATCCTCTGGAAGATGGAACCGCTGGAGAACAATTACACAAAGCTATGAAGAGATATGCCCTAATTACAGGAACCATTGCTTTTGTAAGTGTAATGAGAGCGTTAATAAACTATATACTTCCCTTATTCAGTACTAACCAGTTTCTTTACTCGTACCTTCTCTCAAATTATACTTTTATTCGTTTTAGTAATGATTTAACCTTACTTTTACAGACAGATGCGCATACTGAAGTTAACCTTACATATGCAGAATACTTTGCAATGGCATGTCGTTTGGCAGAGAGTATGAAAAGGTATGGATTAAATTTAAAACATAGAATAGCGGTGTGTAGTGAAAATTGTCTACAATTTTTTATGCCTGTTTGTGGTGCATTATTTCTTGGTGTTGGAGTTGCACCTACAAACGACATTTACAATGAACGTGAGTTAACGTATTTGTTGATAAATGATTCATTACATTTTTTTAGGTGAATTATATAATAGTTTAAGTATCTCGCAACCAAACTTAGTATTTACATCCAGAAAATCGCTGCAAAAAATTTTGGGTGTGCAATCAAAGTTGCCTGTTATTCAAAAAATTGTTATACTGGAAACTAAAGAAGATTATATGGGTTTTCAATCAATGCACTCATTTATTGAACAATATCTACCTGTTGGTTTTAATGAATACGATTATGTGCCTGAATCTTTTGATCGGGATCAAACAGCGCTAATTATGAATTCATCAGGTTCTACGGGATTACCAAAAGGTGTAGAGCTTACTCACAACAATGTTGTCCACAGATTTTCTCATTGCAGGTAACTTTAATATTGTATATTAACTTGCAATAATCATATCATTACAGAGATCCTGTGTTTGGTAACCAAATTATTCCCGACACTGCAATTTTAACAGTTATACCATTTCACCATGGTTTTGGTATGTTTACCACTCTAGGATATTTAATTTGTGGGTTTCGTATTGTTCTTATGGTCAGATTTGAAGAAGAATTGTTTTTACGATCACTTCAAGACTATAAAATCCAAAGTGCGTTGTTGGTACCAACATTATTCTCATTCTTCGCTAAAAGTACCTTAGTTGACAAATACGACTTAACAAAATTACATGAAATTGCGTCTGGTGGTGCTCCACTTGCAAAAGAAGTTGGAGAAGCAGTAGCAAAACGGTTAGTTTCTTTACCACTTTGCATTTACTATTGTAATCTGTATTATAATTATAGTTTTAAACTACCTGGAATACGACAAGGATACGGCCTCACTGAGACAACTTCAGCTATTATCATTACTCCTGAAGGAGATGACAAACCAGGATCAACAGGAAAAATCGTACCTTTCTTTTCTGCAAAAATTGTTGATCTTGATACGGGTAAAACATTGGGGGTTAATCAACGTGGTGAATTATGTCTCAAAGGACCAATGATAATGAAAGGTTACATAAATAATCCGGAAGCTACAAATGCACTCATTGATAAGGATGGGTGGTTGCATTCTGGTGATATAGCATATTTTGACGAAGATGGTCATTTTTTCATTGTTGATCGTTTAAAATCGTTAATCAAATACAAGGGTTACCAAGTAAATTTACTTAATTCTGTTATTAAATATTATATATATTTATATATATATATATATATATATTTTGAGATGTTTAGAAAGAGGTAATAGAAGTATCGGACAGCTTACATGACATTTGGGTCATAAAAGGGTAATTTCTGGCTCGAGACAAGTGCGAGACACAATTTTACATAAATCTGGTTCACGATGTGTTTAAAATAAATTTATTTGGTATAAATTGATCTGAATATCATTTGCTAAGTTTGGTTTCATCATAAAAAGCAATTTGTTGCTACCAAAATTGTCAAAGATGTTAAATATCACCATTTTCGTAGAGTCATTTTAGTAGTGCAATTTTACAATAAAATTCAATTTTTCAAAAGTAATTTGGCAAGTAGACATTTCACAGGTGTTTAAACATGGACTATGTAGTTAGGATTATGTTAGGGATAAGGTATGTTTAGTTTTTAAGAGCAGGAAATACAAAAATTTAGTTAAAAGGGTTATAATATGGATAGTATAGACAATTTTCCACATTTTTGTTAGTGAATTAGTGACAAAACTTATAATAAATGATTCACAAGAAGAAAGACATTTAGAACATTTTGGCATACAAACATTTATAGTGCCGTACAATTTATAGTGTAAAATCCCAAAACAGTGTTAGACGATGAGACATTTTCAATGCAAGACTAAATAACATTATGCATTGCAAATAAGTAGTGTGAACAATAAAGACAAGTTATACAAACCTTAAACATAACATTTTAAGTGCTAAAAACATTTTTAATATGAATTTATTTCATATTTAAAATTTAAGTATGGTTACGTTGTAAATTTTAGATTTTTCACATAATTTTATACTTTTTCCATATTATTAGATTTAGTTTTTGCTCTTAAAGCAAATAATAGATGTTCTTTCACAATATAAATAAGTTTTTATAAGGATACAGCGTTTTATCCGCAAAATTTGCTAAATCTAAGTTGATTTCTAGACAAATTTACAAAAACTTAAAATTTTCATTAAATTAAATGTTTTGAATTTAAAAGATATGTTTTCTTATGTAAATTGTCCTCAGAATTCCATTTTGCAAGTAATTTTAGTGTAGCTTGTAAGTGTGTATAGTTAGTAGCTTATTTTGATTAGATTAAGTTGTTTCGTTTATTAGTGGTAGGATTTATTGCTTATTCGGTGTCCTTTTATTCGAAATTTCACATAGTTTTCATTTCTGTTTTTAAATTTCATTTCCGACCATGTATAAGAAAGTTACGGCCAAAATTCCATTTTGTACAATTCTTAATTTTGATTAGCCAATCACATTCATTGTAAATTTTGCAATATGGCTGTAAAAAATTGAAATTTCTGTAGCAACCAGAAACCTATAAAAGCAAGAGCTCAGGAAGTCATTCTCTCCAGTTTTTGTTCAAAAGTGAAAAGATTAAAACAGTGTTGCTAATTTAGTGTTTACATAACCTAATTTATTTTCGTCGAGAAAGTTTACGTACGAATAATTTCGAGAGCACTTGTTTTTATAACTTCGGTTAAAATTAAATAGTTCGGTCACCGATACCTGTCGTTGTTAATAAATTATTGCTGTACGATTAATTGATGTCACGATTTTGTGAAAATTTGTTTTCATGTTTTCCGATTTAAAATAATTCTGAAATACCAAATTAAATTCCATTTTTATTTGGTGGAAAGTTGTTTTATTTATCCGGACAATTCCTCTTAAATAAATATTATATTTTCGGTAACTAAAATAAAATTGTGTTAACAAAAATCTTGGATACTAATAATACATTTTAAACGAAATCAGTCATAAAGATTTAAAACCATTTTAATAAAAGTTACCATAATAATAAGTGTTTGGAGGTTGCCGTTTTGGAAGAAAACATCTTGAAGATTGGAGGTTGGTGTCTTCGAGAACCGAGATAGCAGTTGGATATTGTAACAACAACATCCGAGTGAGCATTGCCTGCCTCCGGCTGAAGTTTGAAGACATCATTCAATCGACAGGAAGGATTGTATCTGTGAGTTTTTAAAATTTTATAACCCTGTTATTGGTATTTCCCTGCAATCAATATTTGTTATATGTTATTAATTAAGAATTTCAATTATTTACCTGTGTAAACACCTGTGAAGCAAATCTTTTCCTTTTCTTTTCTAAATTTTCACATTTTGATCCAAACATTAAAATTTCTTAATTATTTGACATTTTTGACAGTTTTAATTATTTTACTTTAAAGTCAGTAACGCATGCGTTAGAAAGCAAAACTTATTCAGAACAAATTTTATACGTTAAATTCAATTAAGTATAGGATATTTCTTATACAAAAATTTATTATCTTCAACTAAATCCTTGAACCCTATCCCCATTGAGATCCCTAATCATAATTTAATACCTAATAAATTATTAACATTACAAATTATTGGCACCGCAACGTGTGGGCACGATTTAGTTTGAAGTTTTGGATATAAAAGCACAAAAAATTTTATAGGTATTTAGTTTTCATTTTTTCATTCATTGTTATTTGTTATTTGTTATTAGTTATTTGTTATTGTTTATTGTGTTTATTAGTGTTAGGATTTTTATAAAAGGGTAAATTTAGTTAATACAACTAGTTAATGCAAGATCGTAGGATAACTAGATCAGGAAAAGTTTACGGACCTAAAGATATTGAGGTAAAAGAGAAAAAACAGGATCTAGTTACAAAGATGGAGGATATTGAAAAGAATGTTGAAGCACAACAAGAAGGGGGAAGTCCAGTGAGAGAAAGCAAAAGCTTAGACGTGGATATGATTGTAGCCATGTTAGTCAAAGGGAAGAAAATAGAAAAAAAGCTGAGGAAAATATTGATAGAAAATTCAACAAGCTTGAAGAAAATAGGAAAGAAGCAGAGGAAGAAAGGAAGGAGGATATGCTAAGTTAGAAGAAAATAGGAAAGAGGAGATAGAGCAGATGAGAAGATGGAAATGAAATTTAACAAGTTGGTAGAAAGTATCGATAGACAAGTGAGTAAGTGGGAGACGATAAGGAGAAGTTAGTGCATAAAATGGACAAAACGAAGGAAGAATTAAGCAATAGCATGCACCGAGAAAATGATAAGTTATGGGGAACGATTATCGACAATAAGGAAGAGGTAGATGACAAGATCGGAAAGTTGGACAAGAATATTAGAACTGAAACCCGTCTAAGAGAAGAGGCTTCTAACGAAATAAACGATAGAGTAGGAAGGATACATGACATCCACGAACAAATATGTTTTCAGGTGGATAAGAATAAGGATGAGAACAAGAAACAGATAGGGAAATTTGCAATAAACTAAGAATACAGATCATGACCTAGAAGAGTTGAAAGAACGTGAAACACCTCGAAATCTTTCAAATAGGCTGGGAAAATTGCATGTGGAATCAAGAGATGCCATATAAATTTGAAGGCAAGAAGCAAGAATCGCCAATGCTATTTTTGAAAAATATAGAAGAATATTTTAATGACATTAAGGACAATAAACAAAGAATGCGTTTGGTGAGAAAGATGCTTAAAGGGAATGCCGAACTATGGTACAATTTAGTACAAGAGCAATGTACCGATTATAAGCACTTCAAGGAATTATTTACCAAACAATATTGGAGTGATGTCCAACAAAATGTAATAAGGGAAGAATTTTCAAGGGCAGTATGACAAAAACTATGGCACTTCGAGGAGATTTATGTAATGAAGAAATACCAAATAGCAAGATACTTCACACCACCGATGAATGAACAAGAAATAGTTCAATATTTAGCAAGGCAACTGGAGAATAATGTGGCAGAAAACATTATTCTGCAAAATATAGATAATATAACATCACTACTGCAATTTTAAGAAGATACGATGCATACGAACAGCATCAGAACAGTTACGAAAAGAGAGAATTTAACCCTAGGAATTATGGAAATGACAGAAGGAATATAATTACAGGCACGAAAGAGAGGACAATAGGAGACAATTATAATAGGAATTATGGAAATGACAGGAGGGATTATCAAAATCAATATCATCGTGCTGATAATCGTAGAGAGTATTTCCAAAATGGCAACAATAGAGAAAGCAATTATAGATCGGGAAGAGAGGAACAACTTCCAACAAAGACGAGGAGGATATAATAATGGCTACGATAGGAACAGATTTAATTACAACAATCAAGCCAAGGATAATGAACGGGAGCATCAGAATAATAGAGAATGAAGGAAAGGATCATCGTAGAAATGATATGCAAAAAGAAAATAGAAGGCCATACCAAGAGATCGTGGATGATCAGAATAGGAGGGTGAATAACATCCAGGTACGAGAAGAGAAGGAGGAACCGAGTTGTGGAAGGATTAGTTGGGTCAATGCTATCGTACATGCATCCCAAGACGAAGAAAAGAACACACAAAAGGACTTTGACAAGATCACCGTTCAAAATTTTTAAATACGAGCTTCCTTGTCAACAATGTAAAGACAAACTACCAACATCCTACGGAATTTTTAGAAATTGAACAAAATTTAGAACCAGAAACTGCAAACATTTTATTACCTTTCGTTAACATTAGAATTAAGAATTTAAATTTATTAGGATTAGTTGATACCGGATCAGAAATTTCATTAATACAGGAAAAATCATCGTAGAGAATAACGATTTATTTAAAGATGAGATCATTAGAATAAACAAAATAGAAGTTATGGCAGCTACGGATAAGAAGCTTAGCACTATAAATAGGATGCTACATACTGAAGCTAAGGTAGGGGAACAGATTTTTCAAACACAATGGTTTATAACTAACAATTTAAAAATGGAGTTAATAATCGAATGGATTTGATTAAGCAATTAAAATTGATTATCGATGCAACATATGAAGATAAGAATTGGTAAAGATGAATTAAACTGGGTACAGCCCTACAATAAAAGATTAAATTTATATAAACCGCATATCCAGTATTTGAAGGTGGAAAGAATTATAAAGGATGAGCAATTCGATATCAATCACATTGGTTACAAGCAAGAAGTTATAAACATTATACAAGAAAATTTGGTGTTGATAAATGAAGAACCTAGCGTAGCAAGTAAATATGTACATAAAATTGAGGTGCCTAGATGAATCTAAAATTTTCATACTTCTATAAGTTATCCATATTTCAAAATTTAATTTTAATAGGTAGGTCAATTAAAGAACTTAATATTTTCTTGTACAAAAATATCTTCATTCTTAAATTGGGGAATTTGAGATGTTTAGAAAGAGGTAATAGAAGTATCGGACAGCTTACATGACATTTGGGTCATAAAAAGGGGTAATTTCTGGCTCGAGACAAGTGCGAGACACAATTTTACATAAATCTGGTTCACGATGTGTTTAAAATAAATTTATTTGGTATAAATTGATCTGAATATCATTTGCTAAGTTTGGTTTCATCATAAAAAGCAATTTGTTGCTACCAAAATTGTCAAAGATGTTAAATATCACCATTTTCGTAGAGTCATTTTAGTAGTGCAATTTTTACAATAAAATTCAATTTTTCAAAGGTAATTTGGCAAGTAGACATTTCACAGGTGTTTAAACATGGACTATGTAGTTAGGATTATGTTAGGGATAAGGTATGTTTAGTTTTTAAGAGCAGGAAATACAAAATTTAGTTAAAAGGGTTATAATATGGATAGTGTAGACAATTTTCCACATTTTTGTTAGTGAATTAGTGACAAAACTTATAATAAATGATTCACAAGAAGAAAGACATTTAGAACATTTTGGCATACAAACATTTATAGTGCCGTACAATTTATAGTGTAAAATCCCAAAACAGTGTTAGACGATGAGACATTTTCAATGCAAGACTAAATAACATTATGCATTGCAAATAAGTAGTGTGAACAATAAAGACAAGTTATACAAACCTTAAACATAACATTTTAAGTGCTAAAACATTTTTAATATGAATTTATTTCATATTTAAAATTTAAGTATGGTTACGTTGTAAATTTTAGATTTTCACATAATTTTATACTTTTCCATATTATTAGATTTAGTTTTGCTCTTAAAGCAAATAATAGTTGTTCTTTCACAATATAAATAAGTTTTTATAAGGATACAGCGTTTTATCCGCAAAATTTGCTAAATCTAAGTTGATTTCTAGACAAATTTACAAAAACTTAAAATTTTCATTAAATTAAATGTTTTGAATTTAAAAGATATGTTTTCTTATGTAAATTGTCCTCAGAATTCCATTTTCCAAGTAATTTTAGTGTAGCTTGTAAGTGTGTATAGTTAGTAGCTTATTTTGATTAGATTAAGTTGTTTCGTTTATTAGTGGTAGGATTTATTGCTTATTCGGTGTCCTTTTATTCGAAATTTCACATAGTTTTCATTTCTGTTTTTAAATTTCATTTCCGACCATGTATAAGAAAGTTACGGCCAAAATTCCATTTTGTACAATTCTTAATTTTGATTAGCCAATCACATTCATTGTAAATTTTGCAATATGGCTGTAAAAATTGAAATTTCTGTAGCAACCAGAAACCTATAAAAGCAAGAGCTCAGGAAGTCATTCTCTCCAGTTTTTGTTCAAAAGTGAAAAGATTAAAACAGTGTTGCTAATTTAGTGTTTACATAACCTAATTTATTTTCGTCGAGAAAGTTTACGTACGAATAATTTCGAGAGCACTTGTTTTTATAACTTCGGTTAAAATTAAATAGTTCGGTCACCGATACCTGTCGTTGTTAATAAATTATTGCTGTACGATTGATTGATGTCACGATTTTGTGAAAATTTGTTTTCATGTTTTCCGATTTAAAATAATTCTGATATACCAAATTAAATTCCATTTTTATTTGGTGAAAAGTTGTTTTATTTATCCGGACAATTCCTCTTAAATAAATATTATATTTTCGGTAACTAAAATAAAATTGTGTTAACAAAAATCTTGAATACTAATAATACATTTAAACGAAATCAGTCATAAAGATTTAAAACCATTTTTAATAAAAGTTACCATAATAAGTGAGTGTTTGGAGGTTGCCGTTTTTGGAAGGAAAACATCTTGAAGATTGGAGGTTGGAGTCTTCGAGAACCGAGATAGCAGTTGAATATTAGTAACAACAACATCCGAGTGAACATTGCCTGCCTCCAGCTGAAGTTTGAAGACATCTTTCAATCAACAGGAAGGATTGTATCTGTGAGTTTTAAAATTTTTTTTTATAACCCTGTCATTGGTATTTTCCTGCAATTAATATTTGTTATATGTTATTAATTAAGAATTTTCAATTATTTACCTGTGTAAACACCTGTGAAGCAAACCATTTCATTTTCTTTTCTAAATTTTCACATTTTGATCCAAACATTAAAATTTCTTAATTATTTGATATTTTTGACAGTTTTAATTATTTACACTTAAAGTCAGTAACGCATGCGTTAGAAAGCAAAACTTATTCAGAACAAATTTTATACGTTAAATTCAATTAAGTATAGGATATTTCTTATACAAAAATATATTATCTTCAACTAAATCTTTGAACCCTTTCCCCTTTGAGATCCCTGAGCTAGTTTGGTGCACTAATAACATTTAAATTTACCTCAAAGTAAATTCAATTAAAAATCCTTGAACCCTATCCCATTTGAATATAGTAAATATAATTAAACTATAAATTTAAACTATTCATTACAATATATATATATATATATATATATTTAATTAATTATTTAA
>JARFJB010001412.1:3300000-3382500 GCA_036346205.1 Vesta saturnalis
GTATTTCATGCAATATCAGCAAAATTAATGATAGGTGTTAATAGATATTCTCAGTAAAGGCCAGTATAAATAATGAACAAAGTGCAATGTGTGCGTCTGTATGAACTAAAGTTCTTGCGAATCTATTGCAACGCAATCTAAAGATAATGAACTAAAGCGTGTGGAAGTTTCAAATTAAATTTTCATGTAAGACAAGTTTCTGTATGCTGCATAGGCAATGAACTAAAGCATGTGAAAGTATTTCATGCAATATCAGCAAGATTAATGATAGGTGTTAATAGATATTCTCAGTAAAGACCAGTAATAATAATGAACAAAGTGCAATATGTGCATCTGTCTGAACTGAGGTTCTTGCGACTACTATTGTAACGCAATCTAAAGGTAATAAACTAAAGCCTGTGAAAGTATCAAATTTAATTTTCATATAAGACGAGATTCTGTATGCTGCATAAAGTCAAATACAGGTTATAAAAAGTTTGTGATATTTGACCTTGAATGTGGGTTTATATGACTATATAAGCCAATAAACAACATTTTTATACCAGTCAGTATACTGTACTCGTGACTAGAATTGTAATTGTAGTTGTAAAGCAAAAGTACCTCTATAGTTACTTAAGTTTATTAATTTTTAATTATCAGTTATAATAAATAAAATATTTGCTAAAAGTCCATTGCTGCATAATCATTCGGTAGTGTGTGCTTTATATTTTTGCATTGTTGGATACAGTTTTGAAGGTAACTATGAGTAAGGTTATACCAAGTAGTAGTGATATTGTTAATTTAACAAGACGTATTCCATTCTTGAAAACCAAACGTGAATTTGTAAAGCACATCCGTATAATTAACACTAATATTAAGCTATTGCAAGGTATAATACAAAATAAAATGTATCTAGAGGCAAGTGAAAATTTTCTTAAACTCGAAAGTAATTTCTTATTGTTAAAGAGCTATCTTGTTAGACTTAAACAGTTAAAGAACGCTTCAGAAAAACAGGTAGTGGAATTATCAATGGTGTTAAAGAGCGTACAGGCAAATTATGTTGGTACTCTCTAGCTTCATGTTTTAATGGTAGGTTACTTATAGGAATTATAGTTAATATAACAAACATCAAGAACCCTCTTATTTTTTTACAAAATGCATACAATAGTTTAGCACGAAAGGTTAATGCACGAAAGGTTAAAGTAATGCTAAGGCAAATGATGCTAAAGGTGAATATCCTTCTAGTCTGCAATTTTATGCACCCTCAAATTAAAGTTATCGAGTTGAAGACTTTGAGGCTGATGGAAAATGTATGTAAACATAAGAATATACGTTTAGTAACGAAATGGTGCTCGTGCTTACATAGCAAATTGGTAGGTTTTCGTCCTTTTTTGCAGATTGTTTGCATGGCCTTGGTAACTTCTTGACCGGTTTTCGTTTTTAATCCTTTAGTCCATAAGCATTTCCAAAAACAGTCGATGATCACCAATATATACTTATGACCCTTATTTTGTTTGGCATATGTGTTAAATTCAGCCAAATCTGCTTGCCAATGGTCATCAAAACCTTTAATTATTGTGCGCCTTTGTTTAAAATTTTTTCGTGCTGATTTGTGTAATTCGTTGACGAGTTGTAATTACATGCTACTAATTTATCCACAATTTCTTTAAGTTGGTGTAGTTTCTGCCCCAACGCTAGATAAGCGTTAATTTGATTTAAAAGCTTTATGAACTGCTTGAAGACAAAAACCAAGGTATCATTTATTTATAGCATCACCGGCTTCTTCAGGGTTTGCCAACTGTGTCAAACGGTTGCCATCCAAATTGAACCTTGTTGATAAATAGTATTGCTTGGTGTTGACATCTTGAGGATCTATGGGATTGGCAACATTGCTGATGCTCTTATTCTCGATATGAAATTGATTATCATCAATCAGTTTAAATTGAGGGGTTAATTTCTTGAATTGATACTGGACATGTGAACGTCTAAATTTGTCAAGGGTCATTTTAGTTATGATATGTCGACATCAATGCAGTCTCATTTATATTGTTTAAAAAACGGCTGTTTGTACACTATTCCAATATTTATATTAAATCGGCCTGTTTGTTAATTCCTTAAAAAACATAGCTCCACCTCCCTTGGTTGTGGGCGATGATGATGATAGCAAGGGTTTGATTATTTGTGTATACTTTTTGCTGCGGTTCCCTAGAATTTGCCCACTTACGTCATAATCTCGCCTTACAACATTAGTAGCTTCTAAAATACTTCTATAATCTTTTTTATTTTTTGAATTTACTAGATTTAAATTGGGTTCATTCATAATAACAAGATCATATAAACCTGGAGTCCCTTTATACGTGACACCTTTAATAATCATATCGTTCACTTTAATTGTAACGGGAGTATTACCAATTGTCCATTTGTCAGTTGTGGTATCATAGTGGACTCCATAAGTATGATCAATGACACCTTCAGGATCCCTCATAATACGTTCAACGTATATACGAGGTAATTCATGATACTGCTCGAGAAATTCTTCTGAGATGGGTTTATTACGGGTAGTAGAATCATCTGTGACACTAAGAGGTTCTTCTTCTTCTTCCTCAATATTAATCTCTCCTACAACAGATGTATCTAAGAAAGATGGTGTACGAAGACCTGGAGGAGGATTTGTTTGAAAAAACGGAAGCTGAGCTAGTGGGCTAGTAGCACCCTTTCTTGAATCACCTAATGGAGTGAAGCCTGGAGTCCGTTGAACTTGAGCTAGCGGGCTAGTGGGGGTAGTAGCGTGCTTTCTCGGAAATATGAATAGGGGTGGTTTTTTGGGTTTAACGCCAATGGGCTCCTTTTTAGGTGTTTTTTTATCTGGATTGATTTTATCTACTATTTCAGTTAGAGGTTCTATTAGGGGTTTATAAGTTCTTTCAAATGTTCTTTCATTATCAATGAGAGCAGTTTTAATACTGTCATACTTCTGCTGTATTACTTTACCAGCCTGAATAACTTTTTTCTTTAATATCATTTCCTTGTTATCTATTGTAGTAAAGCGGGTTTGCTGAACAGATACCGCTTTACTTCGAACAGATAGCTGTTAATACCTAAACAGATCAGTACCTACTAAACTACTGTAAGCAGTTTAAGGTATTATATATTCATCAAATCTTTTCCTATATCGACCATTATTAACTTCAGCATCCTTGTTTATAACTATGAAACCAATCGGATCTACCCAGAATTTTGAACACATGTCCCGAAATAATTTCATGCTTATGGTGGGACTTATATGAGCCTCATACACATGTTTTAGGTTTAATTCATCTTGCTCAAATAATATAATTAGATTCGCATTGTCACGAATTAATTGCTTTGGAATTTTACTGTAAGTTTGACCCAAATAGAAACAGTCAATATCGTTATGTCTACCCATAGAAAAATATGCCCTTATGTTATTTTGCTTTTCACAAGCGATATCATCGAAGATAAAAATAGAGTTTGATTTTGCACAATTAGGCTCAATTACATCTTGATTATCACTGAAGGTAAAGTAACCTATATCCCTCATTGGAAATAAGATTTCCTGTAAAAGTTTGTACTTGTTTTGATTCAATGACTTATAAATGTTTAAATTTTAAGCCATTTTTCTCGGTAAGCAGACTGATCATTGAGTTTGTTTTACTACAATTGGAGGGGCCACATATAACACCACGTATACTATTAGGAAGTAAATCACCATGTTTTGGAGTACTAGAGTTTTCATCAAAGTCATGATTTTGAATTTGAGAGTTTTGTTTTGAGCAACTACTTTCATCGTTAGTGGATGAAATAAAACTAAACGCATAATTACAACATTTTTATTTGTATACTAGGCTATATTACAATAACTATAACTTTTTCACTTCCCCAGTGAGTGGGCTGTACTGCATAATAGCGTCATGGGGTATAAGACCATAGACAACAATTCCATTATCGAAAGATGTTAGAGATTCCATTTCCAATTTGATGTCTACTGTTGAGTTTTTTAAGGATTAATTTTGTTTAGAGCAGTCCATTACAAATACTGGACATGATTTGAATTCGGAATAGTTGAATAATGAATCTTTATCATCTCCACCATAGTGATACGCAGGTGTGTATTGGTTAGCACTGAAGTTCAAATGCATTGCTTCATATGGATAATACTCAGAATTCATATGTACTTTAAGATTTCTGATGTTAATGTGATCAAAATTTCCGGCCCTTGCTGACTTTGTATACCTTTTACCTTGTTGGAATGCAACAATTATCCAACGTGGTTTTTCCAGTTGCGTTGATGTTTTTATTGGCCATATGTCTGAGGTTGCCTGTTTTAAAGAAGGTAATTCATATAACCCCATTGACGAAATGGAACAGTAATAATAGAATTTTTATTGATTCCTTGAAACAAGTTAAGTTTCGCAGCATCACTAAGTGTTAAGTGTGGTACTTTCCATTGAATTTTATTTAAGGTTATTGCGGCATCAACTTCACCATAGTAACAGTTTGTATCGCTTCTAGATCGAATTAAAACTAACTCTTGGCGCATATTCACGATTACCTGACGATAATCCTCCATTATTCCAAATATGTGGTTCAATGGTATGCATACTGTAAAAGATTTTTCTCCATTTTGCTCATCGAATTCTACTTGTAATGGTTCTTCATTCTTTGGTGACCATCCCAAATGGCTTAGTGCTTTGCTTTTGCTTGCCGTATAAAAAATATATCCCTTAAGCGTAGATGTTATACCTGAATTTCTACAAACATCCACTCTCTGTCCCCTAACTCATAACGAATTTCTTCGAAAAAAAAGTTCGGGAAATTGTTGGTTAAAATGCATGCTTTTCTTTCATATTCTTTTTTGAGCTCAAGTTTACCTTCTATGTACAGAAAAGTATCATAAGTAGCCGTAATTAGATCTTGATTTTGAATTAAGATGCGTATTTCTTCGGAAGGTCCATATTTAGAAGATAAGTGTGAATATCTGATTTAATTATAGTATCATCAAAATGTACGTTTTGAAAGACGTTTAACGAGTCTGCCATTGTGGTTGAGAACTCTTAAACCAATTGACGTTAAAAAGTATTTCTCTGCAGATGTTAACCGCAATGAAGGTTGATGACTAATTAATGACTTACTGTAGGGATGATGTCTTTTATATGAATTTTTTAAAGAATTGGTCCTGGATTAATTCTCAGACCCATGCTCTTTTAGTTCTAAGCGTACAGTGAATGGTTCACTTTCACCAAAGTCTATTAATTCACCATTTTGATTAGTCAAATTAATCGTTATATTACTAATAATGTCAGTGTTTACTTCTAAATATTGAGTACTGCTTGAAGTTTTATCTAGACGATAACCTGGTGGAACTAAAACATCAATCTCATATAATACTTTAGCAAGTTTCCCGTTTCGATAAGATCCCTTTATAATGTTGCACTCTACGTGTAGATTAGTGTGTTTAAGTATTTGGATGTCCAACACAGATGTATGTAAAATATTTGGTTCTAATACTTTAGCATCAAACCCTAGCATGCGCCCAATGCAATATTCTTTAGTAAAATCGATCTGAAATGAACTGTTTATCTCACATTTAGGTGTATTGTTGTTTGCTCTAATGATAAACTCTTCTGTGGGTATTTTAGATTTTAGATAATTGCTAATTTCATCTAATCCATATGCACCGTGTGGAATATTAATCACTTGCAAATGAGATAGATTTGTTTTAAAATAAAATCTATCGCTGCCTGTATAAATGTTTCAAATGCTGTTGCAGCCGTGAATCCAACCAATCCAATAACGTATTTCTTCCCCAAATCTAGCTCTATCGGTGGATAGAAGTTGTAGCTAGCTGTGTTACCAACACCTTCAAAACTGAATGTTATTGACATAACTGAGAAAATTTGATGTGCTGATTATTTATATACAAATTGTAGGCACAGGTGTCCGCAAATAATGGTATTAAACTCTTGATCTTGCACCCAAACTTCTCACGAAGACATCCCTCGTGTTTAGCTGCGTTTTAAATCCTTCCATTCGATTTTCTTCTTTCAAATACTCATAAAAGCGTTGAGGTAATATACATTTAAAATCATCCGTTTCCATCACTATACGTTCACCATACTTAGTATTAATTACTGCCACATTAATCACTTTATACCTTTTTGATATCTCCAGGTCACATGCACTTTTAAAAAGTTTGCAATGGGTGCTTTGATTTAACCCTGCGAATTCCATGTTTAACAATTACAAGTTGCTGACTGACTGATCTCAACACACCTCGGTGTTGTTTATATCACAAAAATGTGTCCTTGACTTGAGTACCTATGACAACATGTTTAAACTTGTTAAATACCCACCTACTTTGAGTTTAGAAAATTATTTCACCTTGACTCAAATTAGTCAATATAAGCACCACTTGACCTTGGTCTACTTTTTTGCAGTAGACAACAACTCGCATTCTTCTTGTTTCGATGAATCGATTCTATTTTTATACTTCTAAGAAATGTCAATCGATACCCCTATTGGTCAATAATCTTTGACCTTGACAACTCTATTTTTAGACTTCTAAGAATTGTAATATGATGATGGCATTGCAATTTCTATTTTTAGCTTTTGACCTTGACATACAAATTTCCCGCCAAAACGTTTGACCGCAGAGTGACCTTGTAATATGATGAGGATAGTGACATTGAAATATTTATTTTTAGTGAGCTCCAAAAATCAAAACTTAAAAAAAATCCAAAGGATAACATTTCTCACCACCAGAGGGCGAGTGACCTTGAATTGGTCCAGAACCTTAATCACTACTCACGTACGCACACGCACACGCACACGAACACGCACATGCACGCGCACCACGCATACGTACACGCGCACGCACACGCACGCGCACGCGCACGTGCACGCACACGCTCACGCACACGCACACGCGCGCGAACAGGCATACACACACGCAAACGCACACGGAACGGACACGGATACGGACACGGAGACGGACACGGACACGGACACGGACACAGACACGGACACGGACAGGACACGGACACGGACACGGACACGGACACGACACGGCACGACACGGACACGGACACGGACACGGTCACGGACACGGACACGGACACGGACACGGACACGGACACGGACACGGACACGGACACGGACACGGACACGGACACGGACACGGACACGGACACGGACACAGGCACAGACACAAGTACAAGCGCAGGCACATACACAGACCCAGGCACAGGCACAGGGACAGGCACAGGCACAGGCACAGACACAGGTACAGGCACAAGCACAGGCACAGGCACAGGCACAGGCACAGGCACAGGCACAGGCACAGGCACAGGCACAGGCACAGTTACAGGCACAGACACAGACACAGTCTCAGACACAAGCACAGGCACATGCACAAGAACAGGCACAGGCATAGGCATAGGCACAGGCACAGGCACAGACACAGGCACAGGCACAGGCACAGGCACAGGCACAGACACAGGCACATTCTCAGACACAAGAACAGGCACAGGCACAGGTACAGGAACCGGCACAGGCACAGGCACAGGCACAGGCACAGGCACAGGCACAGAAATAGGCACATGCATAGGCATAGGCACAGGAACAGGCACAGACACAGCCACAGGCACAGACACAGGCACAGTCTCAGACACAGAACAGGCACAAGCACAGGGACAGGCACAAGTACAGTATGAGCTAATAAATCGATTTAGCGATAATAAGAGGAAAGTAGGTTGCATAACCTTCTATACCTACATATGTATTTGTAGGTTGGAAGGTAAAAACAAGGACAATCTTGAGCACGAATCCCCGTTTAAATTATCAGTGCTTCAAGGTCTTATGTAATACATTTTTATGCTATTTTTGTGATTTGCCCTTTTTACGCGGTTTTTAAACAATAATTTTTACTTTATTTAATTTAGTGATTTTTGTGGCGGTTGGTAATGTCTTAATCTTGAAAGTGAAAATTTGGTCTAGTTGCCTTTTTTTTGTCCAAATTCTGTCACAAAACACAAAAATGGAACATAATCAAGATAATCTTGCATGTACGCCCCCAGAAATATGTGGAATTGCCAAAAATACGGACGCGAATTTGCTCACATCAAAGCTTTTCACTGACGCATCCTGTTTCTGTCACATTCTGTAAGAGTGACATCGTAATGGAAGCAAATTACAAAAATATAATCAATCACAGATTTTTCCATAAATAGAAAACGCAACCTAAGAATATAACTATTCACCATCATATATCATCATATCATATATTTAGCCAACACTTCATTCCAGGTAAAATTCATTCACGTATAAAATATGTGTATCCATTTAATATTATGTAAAACATTCACAAAAAACAGAATCTGTGGCTTCAAAAAAACTTATATTAGACGATACATCGTTGCTCTAACCTTTCCGCTATAAGCAAAATTTATTTATATAATAAAGTTTTAATGTCAAATTTCAATTAAATCACTTTCTATTAGTTTTTACCCCGTAAAATATCTCGGGACTCCAGAAAATCATTACGGACACATAATTAAAAATCAATTTTTTTCACTCAAAACGGGCAATTCCGGTCTCAGTTTTTTTTCCTATTGTATTAGGTTTTTCTTCAGGTGGGGAAGTTAGTAAAATATGATCTCTTTCAATAAATCCCTCTTCAAACAGGACAGTTCAGAATTTATAATTTATTCTTACATTTAGCTATGCAATGATTTTCCAGCTAATTCAAAATTTTATCTCCATTAAGATCCTTTTATGTTTCTGGACCACCAGATATCCACGAATCTGAAATTTCCGACACCTAATTCCAAAATCAATTATTTATTAAACGTAATCCGTATTTCAATAGTTCAATTTAATATTTTCCATTATAGAATGTCTTAGGGCAATCTGTACAAGAACTGGAATGTTTCAATTACTGTGTTACCTTACGACGTTCTAGTCAAAATTTATAATACTATTCCTTCACCGTTGTAGCATTAATGGAATAGGATTTCTAATTATGTTCTGCAACCGATTCGCCATATTGCTCTAGTCTGGACCCCTGTTCAACCTACGGTATTCTCGTTTCCGAAACTATCCAAAATTCGAAGTGCAATATCCGCAGTAATCCATCACCTTATTCTAATTAGCTAATATTCTATAACCTGTCCATTCGGTGTAACTAGGAATCACTCGAAAGGAAATCCGTCATCTAAAGGTCCTACGAGTGTGTCAACTAGCTCGACTTGATCTGAATAATTACTCTTGTTCTAGTATTAGGAGCGTCTGTACAGTTAATCACTTTTCCTTATTTAGTCAAGATTTTCTTTCTTGCAAGTAGCACTACGACCGCACATGACAACTATAAATATGTCGCGTAGGCACTTAACGCCAGCATCTGCACCCTACTGAATTAGCTATATTTGCATCCAGATTAATCCAAACTTAAGACTAAAAGACTCGAAGTGATATAGCAATTACTCTACCTTGATTCATAATCTAATAAATACTCCTTCGTCAGCATGACATTGTACACAAGGTAAGTCCGTAGATTATTGTCCTGTATTTGTCAAGATTGCTCAGCTTATCTAGTGCAAATGATGAACTCTATGAGTCAGTAAACTTGCTACTATGCTACCTGCATAGCTTCTCGAAGTACATCCTACGACGAATCTGAAATGTAGAGTATATTAACGCTCAGATCTCAATGGATCTAGCTAATTCACCGTCCTAATATAGCTATATACTAAAGTAATTCGAATTACGCATTATTAGATTTAATCAAACTATTATCTGTAAATTACATTTTAGCGGCGTATTCACTGTAGCTGTATTTGAAGACTACAACTTAAGTAGTGTAGTAATAACATCTAAATCGGATTGCTACCTTGCATCCATTATAGATATTATTTAACATATGATCAATGTAATGGCATTGCGTATTACTATATAACCACTAAACTACATTTATGAAAATTAACAATCATTTGTAACATTACGAGTTTTCAGTAACTGCATTAAATTTGTTAGTATTTATTATAAACACTAGATACAAGTATCGCTTAAGAAATAAATTAATTATCGATTAATGTAAATTGCATGATTAATTACTATAAAACCAACAAGTAATTCGATTGTTAACAACTTTAGAATGTATCAATCATTTAATCAGTATGTTTGAACAGTAAAAGTTAATATTTATTATAAACATAACATGTACCAGAATGATAAGAATTTTAGTAATATGAGTAGAGTAAAAATGGCATCTGTAACTATTACAGTATAAAGATTCAAAGTGATTTTGAAAATGGTTAAGAAACTTTGGAGTGTAAACGGATGTAGATAGAGGAGTAGCGGCATAGCTAAGGATAGAGTTTATCAGGATAGATGACAGAGAGATCAGAGGATCAAGGATGGAGATTAGTAGCGTATAAGGCATCAACATATGAGGTATAAGCTAAATTGAGAAGAGATGATAGACGATAGAGGAAGAGTAGAGGATAGAGGATAAGGATAGAGGACTAGAGGATAGAGGATAGAGGATGAGAGGATAGATGATAGAGGATAGATGAGGATAGAGGATAGAGGATAGAGGATAGAGAGATAGAGGATAGAGGATAGAGGACTAGAGGATAGAGGATAGAGGATAGAGGATAGAGGATAGAGGATAGGATGGATAGAGGATAGAGGATGAGGATAGAGGATAGAGGATAGAGGATGAGATAGAGATAGAGGATTGAGGATGATAGAGGATAGAGGATGATGAGAAAGATGATAGATAGAGATAGAGGATAGAGGATAAGAGGCATGAGTACAGAGGACTAGAGGAAGAGGATAGAGGAAGAGGATAGTAGGATAGAGGACAGAGGAAGAGGATGAGGACAGAGGATAGAGGATCAGGAGGACTAGAGGACAGAGGACAGAGGACAGAGGACAGAGGACAGAGGACAGAGATCAGAGGATAGAGGATAGGAAGGATAGAGGACTAGAGGATAGAGGACTAGAGGAAGAGGAAGAGGATAGAGGATAGAGGATAGAGAGATATAGGATAGAGGATAGATGAAGAGGATGGATATAGGATAGAGATAGAGGATAGAGGATAGAGATAGAGGATAGAGGATAGAGGATAGAGATTGAGGATATGAGGATGGATGGATGGAGGATAGGAGGATAGGATGGATGAGATGATAGAGGACAGAGGATGCAGAGGAGGAGGACGGAGGACGGAGGATGGAGGACGGAGGAGGACAGAGGACAGAGGACAGAGGACAAGGACGAGGACAGGACAGAGACAGAGGACAGAGGACAGAGGACAGAGGACAGAGGACAGAGTTACAGAGGACAGAGGACAGAGGACAGAGGACAGAGGACAGAGGTCAGAGGTCAGAGGATAGAGGATGAGGATAGAGGAGAGGATAGGATAGAGGATAGATAGAGGATAGAGGATAGAGGATAGAGGATGAGATAGAGGATGAGATGAGGATAGAGGATAGAGGATAGAGGATAGAGGATAGAGGATTGAGGATAGAGGATAGAGGATAGAGGATAGAGGATAGAGGATAGAGGATAGAGGATAGAGGATATGGTATAGAGGATAGAGGATAGAGAATAAATTACAGGATAAAGGATGCAAGGAGGACATGAAGAGAATTAAGAAAGATGGCATGGGCGAGAATGACGAGAAGAGCGAGAAGGACGAGAAGCAGAGAATCGCCACAAGGACGAGAAGAACCAGAATGACAAAGAAGACTACAAGTACGGGAAGAGCTGAAAGGACCAGTAGGACAAGAAAACGAAAAATACGAGGATGACGAGAAGTACGAGAGGTACACAGAAGGGGCTATAGTAGGAAGGAAAAACGGGATGATAAGTGTATTTAGAGGATTGAAGATGGTAAGGGCGCTAAGGGCAATAAAAACAGTAAGGTCGATGGGGACGATACATACGATAAAGTATAAGGACGATAGGCATCATAAAAATGATGAGGCAAACTGACACTATTGTGATGATACATGTCATAAAGTTGGTATGTACGATCACTACAATGAAAGGACTTATTAGACTAGAGGTACAATTACGGCAGAAACGTTAAAACGGGAAAGGAGTAAAAGAGTTGTGTAGCAGAAGGAACAACGATGGCAATGAGTATAAAACATAACGACGATAATTTCGTATAACCATCGTTTTAATAATAATTGCAACATTAAATAGTAATTACAATGGTAATTTGAAAGCGAAGTGGTTCACGATTGGTTCTAAAGTTCAGATTATCTAAGAAAATTATTTTTATCAAAACATTATTTTGGTAACTACAAAACTGGTACGAATTCATTAATTAGTAGCATGAACATAACACCCTCTCTAGTTCGTTGAAAGATCTTTCATTAACCTGGAAAGTAAGATTCATGTACAGAATCAGTGAAATTTTAATGCAGAAATGGTACCAATTCAACTAATAATCAAAGCTTTATTTATATAATATTTGGTAAGCTTGTTCAGTCCACCCGATTGACCTTAGAATGGATTTACGTGTGATTAGCCAATCAACTAAAATTAGGTCACAGTGATCTGAATATTCTTATATACAGAAAAAAAGAGATTGTACTTAAACTACAAGACAGAATTTGAAAGTACATAGAATCCCGCGCTAAAGTTCGACGTAATACATAAACTAGACAAAAATACAGCCGTTACACCTCAATGCTTATTTCATGCTACTGCGCGTAGGTAGCACTTAAATAGTAACTCCCTAAAATCATAAAATGGATGCTAAATGCTACTACAAATCTGGGCGGTTTATATTGTTACACCTGAGAACGTAACGAATTAAGTTGAGACATTTTTACCAAGTTTGACATTTTGATTTCAGGACGGGTTAATAGTTAAAGTCGGTATAATACTACTCAAGCAAGTTAAACATATATTAAGTAAAAATAAAATAAATATAAACAACTAACAAATGGAACAGCTTGTACACTACTGCTTTACAATTGATCGACTTCGATTCTCGTTCAGATTTTGACTAACTAGTTTCTTGTTACAAGACGTATTTACACCCTTAAGTATCTTACGTTATTCCTGTATGGTTTTTCGCTGCACTTCGGATATTTCCTGTTGGGAATCACCCCCAAAAGAAAGCTCTCGCGGACTTACTGATTAGTAATCGACCTTTATCTACTGATTGACAGCGTGTTAAAAAAATCTTAAAGCCACAAAACCAATATTTAGCATTGATATTGCCTCGTGTGTACTGATATGAATTTTGTGATTAACTATATAGCGGATATTATTCATTTGATAATAAAACTTACAATTGCTGAAAATATTGAATTGCGTTTATATATTTTTTTACGCCTTTTATGATAATATGAAATTGTGTTCATAAATAATCTAAATTTGGTTATTATATGCACATAAGGCACTAACTAACGGTTTTATCAAATTATATCAGTTATACAGTAGTGAAATAGAAACTGCAGAAAACGGCTTCATCAACAAAGTTAAATGGTTTATTAAAATTTTAGTAATATCCTTAATTTAAACGCACTTTTGATTTTGTCAAGACTGTGTTGATCACTGTTGAAGGGAGCTTTCAATACATGGCAGGTTATAAAGTAAACCCAGCGATACAATTTATTAGCACATGCGATAACGGAAATTTCTGATCTGGTGTTGATGAACTGTAATACCCTAGACTCGGAAGTGAATCAACTTAGTCCTGGTTAAGACAGGCGAGGATGTTCACGTCGTCGATAGAGAATTTTTCTAAAAATGCTCGAACTTTTCACAAAATGACTGCTCGAGAGAACACCTCAAGAAGATTTTTCTAAAAATTTTCTTAGCAAATATTGTTACCAAATTTGTTAGAAAAAATTTTAACTTATAGAAAATAAACACTTCAGTGATCAGAACTTGATATTTAGTTATTACAGGTACTGCCCTTTGGCGGTAATTCGACGGAAGCAACAGATATCTTTAAAGAGCCCGTTATAAACCAACAAGAACCTAAAAAAAATCCCTAGATGGCACTACAGTCAGTTTTAAGATTGAAATGCCATTTGTAACACAGCAAATTTAGATATTTAGCAAATTTAAATATAATTTGTACCACAGCAAATATAGAAATTTAAGAAATTTTGTTATTAACGCAAGTATCGAGTACAACAATCAACGTAAATCTTTAATTTTACAAGGCAAAGGTTCTTTCGAATACAGCAACTACAGAAAGTTGTGAAATCGATGCGAGTAGATCAATTATCGATTTCTGCACGTTGCAATTTCTAAAAGGTAAATTATACACAGACAGCGCAGAATTATAGAATCTTAATTCCAAACTAAGTTTAATATTTAAGATTCATCATAAACAAATTGGAAAAAGTTACGATAAAAAACTTTAGTATGTGAAGTTATGAGATCAAGATTCTGATTGCCATATAGTCTACACGTAATTAAAAAGTATGCTTTAACTGTAGTAAACAAGTTCTATATACGGCCGTCAGAACGATAGGTTAATAAAAAATAAAGAAAAATTGGTCTTCACTTGTATGTACACTTCGCCCAATGTCAATCATCTTTACACTTTAACGCCAAGGGGCCAAAATTGGGAATTTACCCGGGAACCAGGGTAGTATTTTGTTATTTTTTAGTAAAGGATAGTCTAATGGAACGTGTAATGTATTAATAAGACCAAAAAAAGTTTTTAACAACCAAATTGCATCGTGCACCTGATTGGTGCGCGCGGTTTGAACAGAAAAAAAAAATTTAACTTTACCACTGACCATGTGTTCCATACTGGGTCACATATGGAATTGACACATTGCGTATAATATTTTTTATAAACTAAATGAAAGGATAATATACGAAATTAAAAAATATTTTTCTTTGCAAAACATCAATAAAATAAAAATACGTAACATTTTTTTATGTCAAAACCTAAAAATAAAATATAACAGTATTCTTATCAAAGGACAGTAACATCATAATGTAATACAAATTATTTTTTTAGGAGAGATGTATGTCTTTCAAAAAAACAACTAACACACATGTAGGTTACGTTTTCGGAATACCCTGAACAGAATGAGTGTATTTTTTTCGCGTTCTTCATTTCTGCTTGGCGACCCTCTCTTTCGGAATATTTTTTGTAGCAGCTGGAACATCTTCCTCGAGTTTCCTTCTATTGTATGGCATGTAGAACTTCTTCATCTACTGGTTGATTGCCCGTATCTAACAAGGAGCAAACGATGCTTTCACGAAATTCGGTAATACTCATTTTTTTGTTTGTACTATACGTAAACACAACCAAGGCATTTACCAGAGCTGTGTTAGTCAGAAGTTCAATTAAGATTTTTCTATACCACTTGATGCTGCGACGTACTGGTGAACTGTAAGGTGCCCTCTGGTCTGAGATGTCAATATATCCTTTGGCTGTATTGTAGTCAACTATTGTTGACGGTTTTGATACCGGACCTCTTTTTGTTATTACCTCAACCATTTCCGGAACAGCTCTAGTTGTTAGGAACAAGACGTCCCTTTTATCCTTCCATTTACTTACAATTACTTTTGTATAGCTTTTTTGCATTTTCATTTCCCCTTTTTTCAATTTGGCACTTGTAACACCTTTTGGGTTAAGTTTCCGGTTTTGTCGAAGCGTGCCAACTAAGTGGGTACGTTTATTATTTAGTTCATGGGCCAAACTGACACTTGTGTAAACATTATCAGTGTATAGGGTCCTTCCGGTATTGAGCAGAGGTTCCATCAGTTCCATAACAACTCTTGATGCTAATGGTTTATCAGATTTTTGTGCCCCATCTCTTCCACCATATATTTTAACAGCATAAGTGTAACCGCCATCAACACAAAGCTTAAAAAGTTTTACACCATATTTATGTCTCTTCCCAGGGATATATTGAAGAAAACTTAATCTTCCTCGAAATGGAACCATTGTCTTATCTATGCATACTTTTTCTTTTGGACTGCACATGTGCTGAAATTTTCTGTTCAACATTTGTACAAGTGGAGAAATCTTATACAGTCTGTCACCAGTAGGACAATTTTCATTGTCGGAAATATGCACAAAGTGTAGTAAATGCTTCAAAGCGATTCCTACTTATTCCGCTTAACTTTGGAATGTCACTTTCGTAGGGAACTTTTTTACTGTAATAATCTCTAAGTGTAGGTTTTTTATCGAGTCCATCCAAATTCTAAGAGCAAAAAACCGCATAAGTTCGTATGCATTCGTATCATGCCACTTAGACAAAATAAAATGGTCCCTGATGGAGTCGTTGCAAATGCCTATTACGATTTGCTGCTCCGCATACCTATTAGTTTCAGTTACTAGCAAATTCTGAACTTCTTCGTCGAAAAATAGCAAAAGAAATCAATAGGTTTGTGGCCTGTGAGCTTCTCTATTTCTTGCTTACAAAATCCTGGTTTTCCAGAAAATACAAATTCGTTTAGTGTGTCAGAATTTGTAACTTCGCTCCACATTATACGATCATTTCGTGGTGTAAACGGGGTATCAGGAATATCAACATTGTCTTGGTCAGTATCAATATCGTCTTGATCATGTCGTTTGGGTAAATCAGAAGAACTACTGGCTCACTATCAGATTCTTGATATAAGGGATCCACATCTGAATCGTCAAAAGTGCTTCCGATCTCACTACATTCAAAGTCACTGTCTTCCAATATTTTTCGAAGTTGTTTATCTGTAAGGTCTTTATTCGACATAATTGCGGCGGATAGAAACACAAAAAATCACTAATGCTCACATCAAAACTTAAGCGAACCAAAACAAAGCACATTCAAGTTGTCACAAGTAAATCCGACAAACATAACCTCAATTTCGATTTTCGTGTATAATTAATCGTGAACGGGTTTATAATATATTTACAGTAACGTTTCTTAGTACGAGGGTGAGAAGCGAGGTAAAAATGCAATAATACATTAAATAAAACACGAATTCATAACATCAATTAAGAATTATAATGTTTATTTATTACTTGCCTATTATATAAATAAATTTAAAAAAATATATCAACCCAAGACCATATTTTGTTCCACAGGGACCAGATCATTTGAAATCTGCATTGAAATACATTGCTGCTGCGTCCCCGAAAAGCCCACACCGCTTAGAACGCAAACCTTCTGTGTGGCCATATAGGGTCACATGGTCTGTACAAAAACCATGGTGCGCACCTATATGGTGCACATGGTCGTTAACGTGTTAAAGTGGTATTTACGAAGTATATTTATCTAGTATTAAAGAGACGTTCAAAGACTGATCTATGTAAGATAATCGGATTGACAGTGGAACAGTGGAATACATATACAGGGTGGGGCAATACATACGGTACGGAATTTAGAGCCTAAACTAGAAAATTTCTGAAATATGTTTTTATATAGATGTACATAAGTCAATAAGAACTACATTTAAAAAATATTTTTAAACATACTGGGTATTCCAAAAAAAGTAACACATCAAAGTTGTTTTTTTTTAATGACACACCCCGTATATAATTACATTTTGAAATTTTGCTTTAAAAAATAATGTTAGTTTCTTAAAGATTACCTATACATAAATTTTACGGTTGTCGAGATATCTAGGTTTTTCTCGAAATGTAGTACGTAAAAAAAAGAAAAATGACGATCAACGAGTAGACATGTAAAATTGCACAGGGTGTTCCAAAAAGTGAGGATTCTTACGGACTTCTTATAACGTAAATAACTTGCTTAATTTGAATAGAACATCCTGTATTTTTTACTCTGTCATATATTTTAAGTTATTATCTTTCATATCGTATTAGGGTTCCTATACAGGAATTTAGTATGCTTTGCATGATCAATATACTACTTGTTTTCGGTCCGATCTCTATCTTTATTGTTGTAAAGGTGAAGTAGGCTGAGCATTACATCCTTGGACCAAATTTTTTATTTGTTTTAGGAATTTTATACATTTTTTCAAAATAATACTGAAGTAATTAGAACCAAACCGATAATTGTTACGCAACCCCAACAGAAGGAGAATTAAACTTAACAAGCTGTAATAATCACAATACACTTTAAACAAAGTTATAACAAATTAGTACTCAGAAAAATTCTACATAAGATGTTCGAAGTACTGTCCGTCTTGTTCGATACACAACTGTACTCTTTTCAAAATACTGTTTTTAACTTACGTTAATATTTGAGTTGTTGCTGTTGAAATACTAACTCATTATTTCTTTCATGTCATCAGAAGTTGTCAGTTTAGTATTGGAAACAATTCCTTTAATGTAACTCCATAGGAAAAAGTCGATTGGTGTTAAGTCTGGGAAAAAAAAGGAAAAGTTACGTAATTCATTCCCTCACCAAGGGGGAGGGCGGGCTGGTCGAGCTTTCCGAGCTCCTTCAGCCACAATCATGGATTCCCAGCATACATACATACATTACGTATATATTATTATAAGTTTTTGTTATGAACGAATAAGTTCAACGGTACTCTAGCAAAGTACAGGTCGTAGGTTCGAATCCTACTCGAGGTAAACTTTTTATTTATGTATTTAATAAAATTAATAATAATTTTTAATTACGTATATATGTATGGTGGGATTAAGAATGGGTGTGGTCAGGATAGGATCGGAAGGAACGGAGTTAGGGTTCTGAGGGGGGAAATACTACCCCAGCATTCGCCTAAGCAGCCGCACATGGTGTGCATATACGCAGTGACCATGCCTCTACATGTGTATGAGGAAAACCCTCTGAAAAAACCTTATGCAAGGTAGACAGTAACGGGAATCGAACCCATTACCTCCCGAATGCTAGGCAGGTCGTGTCACCACTACGCTACCAGCTCGGTTTAAGTCTGGGGATCTCGGTGGCCATATATGAATACTACCTCTACCAATCCGCTTTCTCGGGAATAATTTGTTTAAACAATTTCTTACCCTCAAACTGTAATTAAGAGAAGATCCATCACGTTGAAACCACATTCTGCGTCTGACGCTTAACGGAATATCTTCCAAAAGATCGGTAAGTTGCCGAAGCAAGAATTTAAGAAATTTTGAAGCATAAAAAAAATAAGGACCTATCACATTAGATCCGGCTATTCCTCCCTATACATTCAATGACCATCTTTTTTAAAGATCGAGTGTCCGAAAGTAGTGGGGATTTTCATCGCTATAGTAGTGAAAATTATGTTTGTTTGCCATACAGTTGCTATGGAAGGTAGCTTCACCAGTAAACAAAACAAAGTCAAAAAAAATTTCAGTTGTTGGCACCTGCTCTAGTACCCATAAACAGAATTCAATCCTTTTATCAAAATCTCTATCGTAAAGTTCCTGGTGCATCTGTATGTGATATGGATAAAATGTGTATTTTTTAATGATCCTGGAAACGTCTCTTCTACTTATTCCTACTTCGCTACTAATTTCTCTTTGGCTTGTGTGAGGATTTTCGACAATTAACCAATTACTTAAAATTCAATACTTTCGTTACATATTACTAAACTTCCTCTATTGGTTTTTGGAAAAGCGACGCTTCCAGTATTTCGAAATATTTCAAGCAATCTTTGGAAGCTTTTATTTTTCGGATATTTGAATACTTTTGTGGTTATAGACGTGAAGCTAAAATGCAATTTTCTTTAGACTCGCCTATTATTAAAATCGCGTCAATTCTCTCTTGAACAGAATATGTTTTCATTTTGAATTAATTTTTAATAATCTAATGTAAAATTTAATAACTAACAAAGAAATTTTTATGACAATGATCAGACATAAAATTTGACATTTCAAGTATTTTTTACTACGAGGCCCAGCCTACTTCACCCTTACAACAAACAAGGTATAGATCGGACCGAAAAATGTAAGCTATTGATTATGCGTTTTTTAGTGTTTTTTAGTGTTTTTAGTGGTTTTTAGTGTTTTAGCGTTTTTTAGTGTTTTTTAGTGTTTTTAGCGTTTTTAGTGTTTTTTTGGTTTTAGTGTTTTTAGTGTTCTTAGAGTTTTTTAGTGTTTTTAGTGTATTTGAGCGTTTTTTAGTTTTTTTAGCGTTTTTAGTGTTTTTTAGCGTTTTTTAGTGTTTTTTAGGGTTTTTTAGTGTTTTTAGTGTTTTTTAGTGTTTTTAGTGTTTTTTAGTGTTTTTAGTGTTTTTTAGTGTTTTTTAGTTTTTTGTTTTTTAGCGTTTTTAGTGTTTTTAGCGTTTTCGTGCTTTTAGTGTTTTTAGCGTTTTTAGTGTTTTAGCGTTTTCATTTTTTAGCGTTTTTAGTGTTTTTAGTGGTTTTGTGTTTTTAGCGTTTTAGTGTTTTTAGCGTTTTTAATGTTTTTAGTGTTTTTAGTTTTTTAGCGTATTTTGGTGTTTTTTGCGTTTTTTAGTGTTTTTTAGTGTTTTTAGTTTTTACCGTTTTTGGGTTTTGCGTTTTTAGTGTTTTTAGCGTTTTTAGTGTTTTAGCGTTTTAGTGTTTTAGTGTTTTAGTTTTAGCGAATTTGGGTTTTTGCGTTTTTAGTGTTTTTTAGTGTTTTTAGTGTATTTTACTGCTTTTTAGTGTTTTGAGTGTTTTTCAGTGTTTTATCAAATTTCGGTATAGGGAACCCTAATACCATTTGAAAGATAACTTAAAATATCTAACAGAGTAAAAAAGTACAGGGTGTTCTATTCAAATTAAGCAAGTTATTTACGTTATAAGAAGTCCGTAAGATTCCGGACTTTTTGGAACACCCTGTGTGATTTTACATGGGAGTAAATTTACCAAATAATTGTCTCAGGGTTTTGTATTCATTCTTCCATAACATTGTTTGTATGTCTACCCGTTTATCGATATTTTTCTTTTTTTTACGAACTACATTTCGAGATAAACCGAGGTATCTCGACAATCGTAAAAGACGTATAGGTAATCTTTAAGGAACAAACATTATTTTTTAAAATGAAATTTGAAGATGTAATTATATACGAGGTGTCATTTAATAAAATTACTTAAATGTGTTACTTTTTTTGGAACACCCAGTATATTAAGAATATTTTTAAAATGTAGTTCTTATCGACTTATGTACCTCTACATAAAAATATATTTCAGAATTTTTCTAGTTTAGGCTCTAAATTGCGTCGTGTGGTATATATATATATATATATATATATATATATATATATATATATATATATATATATATATATATATATATATATATATATATATATATATATATATATGGTGATAAGAGGGATTACTCCATAACTCCCTTACTATTACAAATACGAAAAATGTGTTATATAATAGTTGTCCACCATCATAAACTACATGTTTTAAAATTATTTTTAGAAATGGCGGATTTCCGGTTATACCGGAAACTCATGCCAACTTCGTGATTTAAAATAGAACAACCTATATATTATTACATTTTTGAATTCCTCGTTGAATTTAAAGGTCACTTTAATAACCATAGTATGGGTCTACGTCGCATTGCTTCTGAGTTATTTGACATTTTATTGAAAAAATGACGTTTGTAGTGCCTCCGAAAACTTTCAATATCTCGAAGAGGGATACCGGTAGAGATATGTGGCTTTCGTTTTTTTACTTACGAAAAGGGTACCGCATCATTTTTATTCATTGCCAAAAATCTGCTTTTAGAATTCAATAATTTCTATCGTTCCGAAAATAATTGTTTTCAAACATGGATAACTTGATTTTTTTAAATGGAACACCCATATTTTCTTACATCAGCGGATAGGAAATTAAATTTCCTTTGCGTTGATGTAACATTATCGATATTTTGGAGTGATAATTTTCAAGATATTCACATTTTTATCTAATTTCAGTTTTTATTGCACATTGCCGCGGTGCTTTGGAAAACGTTTGTCAATTGTTTTAAACAACGTCAGTTTCTCGAGCTTCTGTTGTACTTTGCTGTCTTGAGTATCAGTTTAAGTGTTTCTACAAGACATTTCCATTAAAATGTTGTTGTCGGACGCAGAGTTGATCGACATGACTTTCATTCTTGGAGAATGCCAAAGAAATGCGTTATTGGCGTCAAGGATTTATGCGGTTCGATATCCTGAAGGAAGACTTCCCCGAGAAACAGCGTGTCAAAAGTTGTTACAACGTTTTACATACACCGGACGCTTGCAGTATCAAACGAGGGAACGTGTCAACAAGATAACCACTGAAGAAAATGAATTTTTAGTATTGGGTTCTGTACAGGAAAATCCTCACGTAAGTTCGAGGGATATTAGCAGTGCAACTAACATCAGTAAGATATCGGTACAAAGAATTTTACGTCGGCATAAGTACCATCCCTTTTGAGTACAGCTGCATCAAGAGTTGCTAGATGGTGATTTAAAAAGAAGACGTGTGTTTTGTCAGTGGGCGTTTGATAGAGTAGAGGAAGATGAGTCGTTTTTTAAGAAGGTTCTCCGATGACTCGACATTCCACCGAAATGGACACGTAAATCGACATAATTTTCATTATTATGACACAGAAAATCCACATCACTTCAGGACAACATATTTTCAGCATCGTTGGTCTCTAAATGTTTGGGCGGGCATTTTAGGAAACAATATTATTGGACCCTTCTTCTTTAATGGCCATTTATCTGGGGAAATGAATGCCCAATTCCTTCAAAATGACCTGGATAATATGTTATTTGACGTTCCGCTGGGGAGTCTTCAGAATATGTGGATGCAGCATGACGGGGCTCCCCCTCATAACGCTAGACGAGTTCGCCTAATTTTAGACGGACAGTTTCCAAGTCGAGGAGGACCGGTACCTTGTCCACCGCGATCTCCAGATTTGACCAAGCTGGATTATTTATTGTGGGGTTTTGTAAAAAATAAAGTATACCATACTGCTGCAACTACGGCTGAAGACATGAAGAACAGAATTACTCTGGCGTTCCGAGATGTTACACCTGACATTCTGGACAGAGTTGATCTAGAGTTCAGGAAACGTATGCAGCTATGTCTTCAACAAAACGGGGGACATTTTGAACATTTATTATGAACATCAAAACAGAAGCCTGGGTCCATTTCTACGGGTAAATAGTGTTGCGGCATTGAGATCTGGAAGAGGTGTGCTATCAGTAATACTTGTGTGATTTGTTTGTCATTCCTGTGTAATTGTTGCGAATTTCTTGCGTAATCCTTGAGTAATATTATGTATTTCTTGAGCATTCCTTTTGTATATCTTCTGTAATCGTTAAGTAATTGTCCTTATGCATATATTGATTGTTCCTTATGTATTTATTGTGCATTTCTTGTGCACTTCTTCTCTATTTCTTGTGTAAGCGTTAAGTAATTATTTTGTATTACTTGTGCAATCCTTATGTATTTATTGTTCATTCCTTATGTATTTCTTTTGAGTTTTGTGTTCTTAATTCTTGAGTATTTATTGTTTATTTCTTGTGCATTAAAAAAATCAAGTTATCCATGTTTGAAAAAGTTATATTTGGAGCGATAGAAATGATTGAATTCTAAAAGCAAGACTTCTTATCAGTTGTTTAAAACAATTGACAAACGTTTTCCAAAGCACCGCGGCAATGCGCAATAAAAACTGAAATTAGATAAAAATGTGAATATCTGGAAAACTATCACTCCAAAATATCGATAATGTTACATCAATGGAAAGGAAATTTAATTTCCTATCCGCTGATGTAAGAAAATATGGGTGGTTCCATTTAAAAAAAATCATGTTATCCATGTTTGAAAAAAATTATTTTCGGAGCGATAGAAATTATTGAATTCTAAAAGCAAGATTTTTGGCAATGAATGAGAAGTAAAAAACGAAAGCCACATCTCTACCGGTATCCGTCTTCGAGATATTGAAAGTTTTCGGAGGCACTGCAAACGCCATTTTTTCTACAAAATGTCAAATAACTCAGAAGCAATGCGACGTAGACCCATAGTATGGTTATTAAAGTGACCTTTAAATTCAACGAGGAATTCAAAAATGTCATAGGTTGTTCTATTTAAAATAACGAAGTTGGCATGAGTTTCCGGTATAACCGGAAGTCCTCCATTTCTGAAAATAATTTTAAAACGTGTAGTTTATGATTGTGGACAACTTTTATATTAGACATTTTTTCATATTTGTAATAGTAAGGGAGTTATGGAGCAATCCCGCTTAAGTGAGCCACCTTGTATATATATATATATATATATATATATATATATATATATGTGTGTATATAATACTACATAAATTTTTAACAATTTTGATTCACCAAATCAAATTATTCCTAATGATGAACTTAAATTAATCTAGCTACCAATATTTCCTGTCATTGCCATTTACCCCTACATTAACTCCTACACTTATGAAAGTTTTCAAAACATGGAAATTATTAAACTTACCATCAGAAACATTAAAAGTGTTCATTGTTTATACACAAAAATAAAGCCTGGTTTATCAACATTAGAACGGTCTAATATTATGTACTCCATCCCTTGCACTAATTGTGATAAATGTTATATAGGACAAACTTCTAGGAATTTATCAGGTAGAATAATATCTTATAAAAGTGACGCTAAAAGGAAAATCCAACCATATGCCTTAGCTGAACATATTATAAAACACGTCATTGCATGAACTATAGTAATGTTAAAATCCTACAACAAGAAAATATTTTAATGGTATGTATTAATAACTACAGAAACAGTTCAAACAAAAAATTAGATATTGATAAACTTAGTACCATCTACAGCTATATTCTTTCGTTTGAAACTAAACCAGATTAATGTTTAACTTTTCTGTATTTTCTCTTAATATTTCTCTTTAATGTGGTATAATCAACTGAAGTTCTTGTGAATACCATTGCAACGTAATCTAAAGATAATGAGGTAAAATTTTGGCGGAAAATTTAAATTACAAGTCCTTCAAGGCCAAAATGTTAATGTAAAAAATTTAAAAATAAAATTTTCAAGGTCATATAAACCAAAAATATAGCTGTGAGGTCATTAAAAACATCAAAACTAATAACTAGCTAAGCGTTTACGATAGATATCTGTCTCATGCAAAACTTGCTTAGTAATCTTGACAATTTATGTATTATTTTAGAGCTTTGATCCATTTATATCTCTAACCTTATACAAGTTATAAACAGTTTGTAATATTTGACCTTGAATGCGGGTTTATATGATTATATCAGCGAATAAAGAACCGTTTTGTACCAGTCAGTATATTGCAATCGTGACGAGAATTTTAATTGTAAATCTAAAGTACTTATATAGTTCCCTAAATTATTAATTTTTACATATCCGAAATAAAATATTTGCTAGTCCATTACTGCATAATCGGCAGTGCATCCTTGAACCATGAGTGAGGTTATACCGACTAGTAGTGATATTGTTAATTTAACAAGACGTATTATTACATTGTTGAAAACAAAAAACGAATTTGTAAAGCAAATCCGTATAATTAACACTAATATTAAGGTATTGCAAGATATAATTCAAAATAAAATGTATTTAGAAGCAAGTGAAAATTTTCTTAAGCTTAAAATCAATTTATCATTGTTAAAGTGTTATTTTGTAAGACTTAAACAGTTAAAGAACGCTTCAGAGAAAGCGGTAGTGGAATTGTCAATGTCGCTAAAAAGTGTACACACAAATTATGTTGGTACTCTCTAGATTCATGTTTTAATAGTAGGTTACTTACAGAAATTATAGCCAATATAGCAAACATCAAGCACCCTCTTATTTTTTTACGAAATGAGTACAATCATTTTGCACAAAGGTTAAATTAATGTTAAGACAATCCATGCTAAAGGTGAATGTTGTTTTAGCCTGCAATTTGAGTCACCCTCAAAATCATGTTATGGAATTGAAGACCTTTGCCACAAAAAATTATGTCATTGACATTGCGGCCAATGTACGTAAGTAGTGGTATAATGAAAACGTTTATTATAAATTACAAAAAAATTACAGGAGTTTTCCGAAAGGGATTCCAGTTGGGCATTACACGAAGTTTTACATTTAAAGGTGAATATCAATAGCTATGCTCCATTTAGAGGTGATCTTTTATACTATATCCCGTGCAACATCATTCGGATAGAGTTTACAGTTTCCTCACTTTATAGATGGTTTGAATTATAATTCAATTCCCTTTCCCATTAAACTAGATGATGTAAAAAAAATTCGAAAGATTAGACGACCTTTCCATTAATTTGTTTTGCATTCAGGGGAAAGGTATATTACCACTAATATTAAGTGAAAATCAAAATAGTGTCAGGGAACCTATAATCATTTTTATAGGTTTTCGGCTAATCATCATTTAATAAGTTCTATTGCTGATGCTATTAGTACAAGAAATTATACTGTTTACCATTTCACGCAAATTAAAAATATGTCAGCTCTTTTTTCTAAACAATTATCAAATAAGGAACATAAGAAATTTATTTGTTATGGACGTTTGAACCATTTTTCTTCAGATCACCTTCTACAAAAACACATCACTTACTGTCATCAACTTAATCAATGCTCTGTCAGGCTACCTACCGAAGCAGAAACGCTTCTGCAGTTCAAAAATTTCGCAGTCCAGGAAAAGGCACCGTTTGTAATTTATGCGGATTTAGAAAGTATTTTAGAAAAGTACACAAATTTAACATGCCTTTTGAATAATGCTCTGTTCCATTCCAAACGTATACTCTTCAGCATTGCTTACTACTTGAAGTGTTCATACAATGATTCTTTATCTCGATTTAGGACTTATAGAGGAAATGATTGAATTCAATGGTTTGTTAAAGACATTGGGCTGCCGAAATATTCGATAAAACAATTCCTATGGATACCTTAAGTCCCAATCAGGTTGATGACTTTGAAAGCACCACTATTTGTCACATTTGCGGAGAACCATTTACTGATTATGATATAAAAGTTAAAGACCATAACACGTACGTGACCATAACCATTTCGGACAGCATCACATCAGAATTGTAACCTAAACTATAGACTCTCATATTCCTGTAGTATTTCATAATTTATCAGGTGATGATTACCGTTTCATAATTAGGGAATTGGCTACTGTTCCTGGTTCAATTTCATTGCTGCCTATAAACAAGGAAAGATATCTTTCATGAAAGTAATAGAAGGCACTAAAATTAAGCTTAGATTTATTGACTCTTTCAGATTTATAAGTAGTAGTATTGAAAAGTTGTTGGAAAATAGTAAAAAAATTATTACCCGAGCTAATGTACGTATACAATTGATTGTGGGGTGGTGATTCATTGTGTATTTCGATAAATGTTAAATCTAGCTTAGAAAATTCTGCTTATAAAGACACTTTATTTATGATAACTGAATGTATTGAGAAAGCAGCATGTTATGCCTCAATATTTTGATTGAAATATTATTAGAACAAAACATCAACTATAAGTTTCAACCATGGGAAAATGAGGAACATCACAAAATTTTCAACTGGATGTTAGAAAACATTCATAAAGGTGAAACAAATACATCTGTGGACCAGATTCAGGAGTATGGCCATCAAGTAATTTAAATGATTATAGTAGTACTTTAGGTGTACTATATAAGAAATTTTAGTAAAACATTATTTATGTAATATTTAGCGAACTAAAATAAAATACAATTACTTTTTTTATGTATTTTATTTCATTTAATAGCTACGTCATTGGATACAAACTCTTCTTATGACTGTATAAGTAAATTATTTCACAAATAAGTTAAAGGTCTACTTATAAAACAATATCGTCTTTATTAATCCATGGTGTTTCATACAATCCCCACCACTTTACGAATAACCTATTATTCTTAGAGCGAAGCACTTTTTTGCCAGGTACACATCAGGATCCTTGGTTTTGTGTAATTCATGTTCATAAAACCCTCCCACTGCAAGTATTCCTTTCATGTCTGCCAACATGTACGTAGTGGGGTTAGTAATGCGAACTTTCACAATCTTAAATAGTACACTAGACTTTAGCAAAAATACTTTTAAATTTACTGATTCGTACTATGTCACCCACACAATATTGATTCATATCGAATGTTTTTATGTGAGTGTAAGCGTCTAGCTTTGTATGATTACCGACATCTTTGGGCTTCATTTCGGTAGTTCTATGCTTACGATTGTGATAATCCATTGTTGCAGTATCAATTACATCAATCCATTTGTATTATATATCCATAATTTTTGTTAGGAATATGTTTTGTTTTTCGATTACCCACTATGTACATGAGTACTATTTAAACCCAATAGAGCAATATTATTATTATTATTATTATTATTATTATTATTATTATTTACCTTGTAGGCTAAACATCTTATATAGAACACACATAATGGTTCTGTTAACACGTTCCGCAAATGAAGCCTTCTTTGTGGAGTAATGATTTACTCCATAACGCTGTACTAGTTTAGTAAAATGCTCATTGTAGAATTCTTTTCCTACATCTGTCTGCAAATTGGTAGGTTTCCGTCCTTTTCTGAAGATTGTTTGCACGGCCGTGGTAACTTCTTGACCTGTTTTCGTTTTTAATCCTTTAGTCCACAAGTATTTTGAAAAACAGTCGATAATCACCAATATATACTTATAACCCTTATTTTGTTTGGCATATGTGTTAAATTCAGCCAAATCTGCTTGCAAATGGTCGTCAAAACCTTTAATTATTGTGCGCCTTTGTTTAAATTTTTTTCGTGCTGATTTGTGTAATTCGTTGACGAGTTGTAATTTGGACATGGTACTAATTTATTCACAATTTCTTTAAGTTGGTGTAGTTTCTGCTCTAACGCTAGATAAGCGTAAATTTCCTTTAAAAGCTTTCTCAACTGCTTCAAGACAAAAACCAAGATATCATTTATTTATAGCATCACCGGCTTCTTCAGAGTTTGCCAACTGTGTCAAACGGTTGCCATCCAAATTGAACCTTGTTGATAAATAGTATTGCTTGCTGTTGACATCTTGAGGATCTATGAGATTGGCAACATTGCTGAGTCTCTTATTCTGGATATGAAACTGATTATCATGAATAGTTTAAATTGAGGGGGTAATTTCTTGAATTGATAATGGACATGCGAACGTTCAAATTTGTCAAGAGCCATATTAGTTATCATATGTCGACATCAATGCATTTTCATTTATACTGTTTAAAAAACGGCTGTTTGGTTTTTCAATGTATCCATCTTCATATAGTTCTTCCACAATTGATATTGTTATTTATGACTCCTGTGTTTCCCGCTAATTTTTCTGCCCACAATACCTCTAGATCACGAATTAGTTCATGTACATTATTCCAATATTTATACGGTCTGTTTGTTAATTCCTTAAAAAGCATATCCCCACCTCCTTTAGTTGTGCCCTTTGAAGTTGTGCCCTTTGAAGTTGAGCTAACGGGCTCATGGGGGCAGAAGCATGCTTTCTAGGAAATATGAATAGGGGTGGTTTTTTGGGTTTAACGTCAATTGGTTCCTTTTTATCTGGATCGATTTTATTTATTGTTAATATTCAAAGGGCCTGTCTGTTAATTCCTTAAAAAACATAGCTCCACCTCGTTTGGTTGTGGGCATTGTTGATGATGATGATGATGACAGCACGGTTTGTTTATTTGTATATACTATTTGCTGCAGCCTCCTCGAATTTGTCCACTTACATCATAATCTCGCCTTGCAACATTCGTAGCTTCTAAGATACTTTTATGATTTTTATATCTTCTGAATTTACTAGATTTAAGTTGGGTTCATTCATAATAAGTAGATCATATAAACCTGAGTCCTTTATACGTGATGCCGACTAAGTAGTCATCAGCTGCTCGTTTGTACACTTCCGATAAATCTTCCTTATGTTGAAATGATGACCAGTCAGTGCTAGAAGAAGAATAACCTTCATCTTGTTTCTCTTCATTTTTATTTTTACGACTACTACCATCACTATTTTGAGAGCACCAACAACACAATGTTGAATTATTATTCATATTGTTGCTGCAACTATGTTACCCATATAACAGTGAACTTCTGAGTTTGGATCTTTCCAGAAATGGTTTTATTGCTGCTTGCATTATAATTAGGTAACGACTAGGACTAAACACTGTTGAAGAGAATCTAGAGAAAGGATGCGTAATTTACATATGGTGGGGTTTCTACCACTACTAACAAAAACAAAATATTATGTTTGTTGTTTTCCTGCTGCACTCAAACTACTATGAGCACAAAGAAGTGTTTCCCAACACATTTTAGAAAGAAAATATGGAATTCTTGTTACACAGTGGCTGGATAACTCCGTTGTGAGCATGGCTTCAATTGATGCAGATATTTATCCGAGGAACTGACCAAATGGAGCAGGGCATTGCTAACTATAGAGTTGGTATTCGTAGTAAAAAGTGGTATTGGCCAATTTTTACATGAATCCTGAATGCAGCAATAAACAATGTATGGTTTTTATACAGGCAAAATCTACAAGAAAACATCCAACTTACGTTTTATACGGGATTTAGCGCAACTTTACTTAGCACGGTATGGTGTACAATCAAAATCACTAGCAAGAAAATCTGTAACCCGTACACTTTTGCCAAGTATTTCTATACGATGGTATGCACCATTGCGTTTCTCCTTGCGATAGAAGACGGTGCGCATGAACTGGATGCAAGAGTTTTGGCAGAATAATGTGTTCGAAACGTGACGTTGGGCTGTGTGTGTCTTGTTTCGCGAGCTATCATACAACAAAACTGTAATATTGTTTTGGAAAAAATAGATATTTTGGCTATTTAGTTTTTGTATTTCGTAGTACGCTATGCACCCAGTGATACCATATTCCAGCACTGTTTTTTTTTCTTCTGACGGCATGCCAATTAATAAAATTACTTTTTTGCATCTAGTTAGGATCATGCTAGTTCAATTAAATACAAATTTAAGAAAAAATGAAGGGAAAATAACACTGGGCGTTAATGGGTTAACTGGTTGAATCATCAATGCTCAAATCTCCTTAATTCTAATTTGAGTAATTTAATTGCTTGACTACTCCACTATAATTTAACACTTAATTTCATCCCTGCCTATCTCGTATAATTAACACCGCGTAAGATACCACAACGCTCAATTATTTATCAGATTTGAGTTATTGCAAGTAACTTCTGTGTTAGACTTCGAAATCATTCTTAAGCTTAAATTAATGGTTAATTAATTCGATTTACGATTTTAAGAATAGGGTATGGTGGGATACTACAGTGTGGGTTGATAATTTGGGGAGTAATATTACAGGTTCCATATTTAAAAAAAACAGCCCCAAGTGTTTTTAAATGGTTATACATGTAGTCATACCTCTTATCGATGATGTTACACGAAACCCACTTGAGCTTTATCTTTACATTATGAACAATGTGTTCTTACCATACTACTTTATAGAGGTAAGAAATTATTTAAAAACTACATTTCTGGGTGGAGGGTTGGTCGAAGACGTATAAACAAGAAGTGAGCTCGAACGCCGGGCAGCTCACATCTAATATTTTTCCTTTGGGGTTGTATGAAAACAAAATAATTTGATAGTAACAAGTTAACAATGGTTGAATATCATCGAAATATTATAGATTTAATAAAATACTCTAGTATTTATCGTATCCTATTTAAGTGATAATCTAGGCAGTGAAGGATACTTTTGGTCAGAGCAAAGTAGTTAATGGATAAGGAACTAATACTGACGGTACCCTGCATCATGTGGAAATGTAGAACATGTAGATGCATGGGACATAAGAGTTACACAATTTGCAATATTAGAAATGAGGGCTGATAACATACATATGGAGGACTACCTTCAGAAGTTCACACCATAAACGACCCAGACATGTTTACAACGCACGTACATAACATGGATAACGCGGATGATTATGGCTTTATGACCTAAACTAACTAGACAACGTAGGTAACGTAGACGCCAAAATTTATTTAAATTACTAGGATAACCTGTACGACACGAATGATTCGAATAGCAATGACTAGGAGGCACAGATGAAGTGAATTACTTAAATGTCGCGGATGACGTAGATGACACAAATAACTTTACCAATTTTAGAGGTGTAAATGATGTACATATAAATAACGTCACGTACACTAAGATCAGGTAGACGGAGTATCTAACATAGACGGTATAGATGACATACACGTAGAGATAGCGCAGGTAACTAACTAGGTTGAATAACGAGAGTGACACAGATGGACTTGAGTAGATATACTAGGCTGGTTCTGATCCACTTTTGTCACTAGATTTGTCACCAGATTTGGAAAAATTTAGCAGAATAGTCCCTAGATTTCAAGGTTGGTAACATTGTCTGCTTTAGGGTCACCGCTTCAAGGTCACGTGGTAGGAAAGGTTGGTAACACTGTTGAGTCTCTTCAAGGTCCCCACTTCATGGTCACTCTCATTTCCAAGGTTCTTATAATACACACACCTCGCTTCAAGGTCGTCTACATTGCTTATCTTTAAGGTCATCCATGCCCGCACGAGTTCCCCACTTCAAGGTCGAAACGGCCAAGTACATGGTTTTTCAAGGTCAAGGTCATCATACATTGCCTGCATCAAAGTATATTCCGCAAGGTCATCGAAGTAACTATATCTGAAAAAGGCACTAGAAAAGTTACTAGATTGTCTTTCAAGGTCATTGACGGTCCCGTACAGACTGTGGACATCAAGGTCAATGGTTTTCAAGGTCATCATGCACATTACCTCCATATATTTCTCAAGGTCATCACATTACCTACCTAAAAACTACAAGGTTTTCCAAGGCCACGTTCCCTGCATCAGCCTTCCAGGCCAGGAAATGGTCAAGGTCACCAATCAATTCTCTGGCTGAGTGTTAATTTGAGAGAACTTTTTAAGGTCAGGCCCTCCATTAATTCCAGGAAGTTTATTGACCTCTGCCTCAAGCCCTGAGGAATCCTACAGATTGTTGTCTATGCTAAGCACGTTTCAAGGTCATCAAGCAATTCTTGGCAGTTTAGCTTGTAAGTTCAAGCCTCCTCAACAAAGTGCACTGACCTCACGTGGTTCCGTTCCCCAAATACAGATAGATGTTTCCCAAAGACAGGTAGCCGTTTCCTAAAACAGGGAGTCCGTTTTCCATAAGAGATAGCTGTTTCGCAACACAGGTAGCCGTTTCCTCCCATTTCAAGGTCACACCTCTGAGAAAAGAACAAAGGTGATCCATTGTTACGACCGAGTTAGTCATAATTTCTAAAAATGGATTGTTGTCTAGATGCCCCCCACCTTTATCATGCTCAATTCTGACAAATCAATTTTCAGGAACAGAGGTGATCCATTGTTCAAGCCGACGCTTCAAAGTCTATGCTTATAATTTTCAAGGTCACACCTCTGATAAAAGAACAAATGCGATCCATTGTTCCGACCGAGTTAGTCGTAGATTCTAAAAATAGATTGTTATCCAGCTACCCCCACCATGTTAGGCTCGATTCTGAGAAATCACCTTTCAAGAACAAAGACGATCCATTGTTCAGACTGATGCTTCAAGATCATCTAACAAGTAAAATATTTTTTATAAAACATAATTTATTAACCACAATATTCATCTATACATACAGATAAAATGTCGATTTAAGTGAATATACACTTTATGGGAAGTTTGATGTACTGTCACTTAACATTTTATAATACCTTTGCAGGATCATATCTATTTTATTTATTATTTGTTTTTCACATCCAATTTCCTTCAACTGATTCTCGTTTAATGTGGTCCACGATACATCATCATCTTACCTAATAGGTATTTTCATCGCTTCATTATAACGTTTACTAGCCATACATTCAGCTTTCCTTAAAGCCCTCATATCAGGATCTGAGGTCCTTTTACTTTGAGACATTGTTCGAGACTTATTACAAACCTACGTCTCTTAAACTTATATGCAAAAACACAAATTAAAATCTTTTAATTATACAGTTCCGTAAAACCAATACACAAATTTCAAGGTCAATTCCGAGAAATATATTTTCATGGTTAAAGGTGATTCGAACTTATCCGACCTTGTCCGATCTTATCTCTATATAAGTAGATAAAGAACAGTCCCCCGTCAGTCGATACATTGCAATCGTTACAACAACAAGTTACCTAAAGTGAAGAGCAAGTATTATTACATAATCCCCAGTGTGCGCGTCATATTTTTATGCATTACAATCGTGACTAGAAGTTTTATTGTAAACCGAAAGTGTTGTGAAGAGCAATTAGATATTTGTTAAAAGTTCATTATTGCGTGTGTGCTTTATATTGTTGAAAGTAACTATGAGTATGCCAAGTAGTAGTGAGATAGTTAATTTAACAAGGCGTGTTGTTCCCTTATTGAAAACAAAAAAGAAATTTTCGAGGTGCATCCGTATAGTTAACACCAATATTAACCTATTTCAAAATATAATTAAAAATAAAACTTATTATGAGATCAACGAAGGTCTGTTTAAGATTGAGAACAATTTAGCATTGCTCAAGTGCTATCTGGTTAGATTGAGGCGGTTAAAGAATGCTTCAGAGAAAGTTGGTAGTGGAATTGTCAATAAAAAAGGTATACATAAATTACGTTGGTACCCCCTAGACTCATGTTTTAATGGTAGGTTACTTACAAGAACTATAATCAATATGTCAATGCTGAAGGTGAATGTGGTCTTAGCATGCAATTTCATGCAACCCCAAAATCATAGTATTCAGTTGAAGACTTTTGCCACAAAAAATTGCATTATTTATATTTCAACCGATGTACGGTTGTCCTATTTTCTTATGTTTTACGGGGTATTTCGCTTATTTTTTAGGTTAGAACCTTGCGGTTTTCGCGACACCGTGCTACTTTTTAATGAAACCAAAGATGCACTAATAAAATTTCCCATAGCCATCTTAGTTTTTGTGATACAGGGTAATTTTGAAAAATTGCATTTTCAGTCATCCTGTAACTGTATTGTCAGACATATTAAAAAGTAAAACTGATATTTGTAGATTTTTTTACGGAGAATGCAGTGGCGATACTCAGATTTTCTTTAGAGGTCACAGTTTTGAGATATTGACATAACCTACTTTTTTTTTAATAGGACACTATATTTTTTTTAAATCTTTTTCCCTTGCCTTTCAAAAATATAGCATAGTCTATATTTATTTTTATAAATAACGTGACAAAATGATTTTTTTCTATAATTTACATTGATAAAAAACGAAATAATTAATTAATCACAAATATTGTTCAAATTGCAGACCATTATGTTTCCTACAAGTTTCACAAAGATTATAAATTCTTTTAATAGCATTTTCCAAAATAAGTATATTTCAATAAACCTATATATGCGGGATATCGTGTTTTAGATGTTTCAAAAACCGTTTTATATAATTTTCATTACGGTTACACGCTACCCAAGTTCCTTAATAATGGTAAGCTCTTGTACACGGATACAGAACTCCCATTAGGGAATAAAAAAGTCCCCGGCTTAATGAAAAATGAAAATTGTGGCGAAATTATAGTTGAATTTGTAGGACTTCGCGCGAAAATGTATGCTTACGCGGTTGATGAAAAGGTTGTAAAAAAATTCAATGGTTCTACGCAAGCAAGCGTGAGGCAGATCACTATTAATCATTTTAAACCGGTTTTGTTTGATGGTGGCCTAATAAGGAGCTATCAACATATCATAAGATCAAAGAAACATGATGTGTTTACCATTAAACAAAATAAAGTCATACTTAATCCTAATGACGACAGACGATTAGTAAATTTCGATTTCGCTGATACTAGACCTTGGAGGTACAACTTTCAGTAAACAATGAGCAGTCTTCAAGACAACTTGCAGGAAGAACTGCAGTACAGTAGTGATCAAATCTACAAAAAGTACCTGAAGCGCTCTTTGAGCTCCCCTGAAAGCTATACATTTATACTGAATATATTGCAACATATTGTTATTCCTGATGAGTGTTTCAACTGGTGTGCTATAAACTCAAAGTGTGCAAATGAAGTTATTATTGAGACATTATTTGATAGGAAAAGTAGCTTAGACTATCCAGTAATTTAAACAATTACAGAAATACTTTAGGTTTACTATATAAGATGATGTAATTTTTAAAAAAATAAAATACAATTATTACAATTATAATTTTTTTATGTGGGTTTATTTCATCTAAAAGTTACAAACAATCCCTATAGCTATATTATAAAAGTAAATCGTCTTTATTGATCCATGATCTTTCATCCAATCCGCACCACTTTACGAATAACTTATTATCCTTGGAACGAAGCACTTTTTCCAAAAGGTACACATCCGGATACTTTGTTTTCTATAATTCGTGTTCATAAAAGCCTCCCAGTACAGGTGATCCTTTCATGTCTTCCAACATGTGGGTGGTTGGGTTAGTAATGCGAACTTTCACAATCTTAAATAGTTCACTTGACCAATTGGGGGTGTATCCTTTAGCGACAATACTTTTAAACTTACTGAATTGTACTATTTCACCCACACAATATTGATTCATATCGAATGTTTTTATGTGAATGTAAGCGTCTGGCTTTGTATGATTATCGACAGATTTGGGCTTCATTTCGGTAGTTCTATGCTTACGATTGTTATAATCCATCGTTACGGTGTCAATTGTATCAATCCATTTATATTTATCCTGTAGGCTGAATGACTTATATAGAGCAGACTTAACGGTCCTGATAACACGTTCCGCAATTGTTGCCTTCTTTGTGCAATAGGTGGAGTAATGGTTGACTCCATAACGCTGCATTATTTTAGTGAAATGTTCATTGTAGAATTCTTTCCCTGCTTCTGTCTGCAAATTGGAAGGTTTCCGTCCTTTTCTGAAGATTGTTTGCATGGCCTTGGTAACTTCTCGACCTGTTTTCGTTTTTAATCCTTTAGTCCACAAGTATTTCGAAAAACAGTCGATAATCACCGATATATACTTATAACCCTTATTTTGTTTGGCATATGTGTTAAATTCGGCCAAATCTGCTTGCCAGAGGTCATCATATCCTTTAATTATTGTGCGCCTTCGTTTAAAATTTTTTGTTGCGGGTTTGTGCAATTCATTAATGAGTTGTAATTTGGACATGGTACTAATTTATCCACAATTTCTTTAAGTTGAGGTAGTTTATCCTCCAACACTACATAAGCGTTAAAGATTCCTTTAACAGCTTTCTGAACTGCTTGCAGACAAAAATCAAGGTATCCTTTACTTATAGTATCACCATCTTCTTTCGGATCCGCCAACTGTGTCAAACGGTTTCCATCCAATTCAACCTTGTTGATAAATAGTATTGCTTGGTGGGTGATGACATCTTGAGGATCTATGGGGTTGGCAACATTGCTGAGTCTCTTATTCTCGATATCGAATTGATTATCATCAATAAGTTGAAACTGAGGGGTTAACTTCTTAAATTGATACTGGGCATGTGACCGTCCAAATTTATCAAGGGGTAGTAGCATGCTTTCTTCAAAATATGAACAAAGGCGGGTTTTTGGGTTTAACGTCAACGGACTCTTTTTTGGGTGTTTTTTTTATCAGGATGCATTTTATTCACTATTTCAGTTAGAGGTTCTATTAGAGGTTTATAAGTACTTTCAAACGTCCTTCCATTATCAATGCGGACAGTTTTAAGACTGTTATATTTTACGAGCCTGAATAATTTTTCGCTTTAATATCATCTCCTTATTATCCATTGTAGCAAAATTGGAGTTTGAATAGATAGCTGTTAATACCTAAACGGATAAGTAACTAATAAACCACTGAAAGCAGGTCAAGGTATTCTATAGAGTGTAGCAAGACAGGTTCCAGTTTACCCTGAGATACTTAAACTCAGCAGTTAAGGTATTATATATTCATCAAACCTTTTCCTATAGCGACCATTATTGATTTCAGCATCCTTATTTATGACTATGAAACCAAACGGATCTATCCAGCACTTTGAACACATATCCCGAAACAATATCATGCTTATGGTGGGGCTTATATGATCCTCATACACATGTTTTAGGTTTAATTCATCTTGCTCAAATAATATAATTAGATTCGCATTGTCACGAATTAATTGCTTTGGAATTTTACTGTAAGTTTGACCTAAATAGAAACAGTTAATATCGTTATGTCTACCCATAGAAAAATATGCCCTTATGTTATTTTGCTATTCACAGGCGATATCATCAAAGATAAGGATAGAGTTTACTTTTGCACAATTCGGCTCAATCATATCTTGATTATCACTCAACGTAAAGTAACCTATATTCTTTATCGGAAGCAGGATTTCCTGTAAAAGTTTGTACTGGTTTTGATTCAATGACTTGGAGTATACGTATACATGTTTAAATTTCAAACCATTTTCTTCAGTAAGCAAACTAATCATTGCGTTTGTTTTGCCGCAGTTGGAGGGGCTATATATAATGCCACGTATACTATTAGGAAGTAAATCACCATGTTTTGAAGTACCAGACTTTTTATCAAAGACATGATTTTGAATTGGAACTTTTTGTTTCTACGCAACTACTTTCATCTTTGATGGATGAAATGAAACTAGACGAATAATTACAACATTTTTATTTATATACTAGACATACAGATTATAATTTTTTCACTTCTCCGGCGATTCCATTATCGAAAGGTGTTAGAGATTCCATTTCCAATTTGATGTCTACTGTTGAGTTTTTTAAGGATTCAGTCCATTACAAATACTGGACATGATTTGAGTTCGGTGTAGTTGAATAGCGCATCTGTATTATCTTCACCATAGTAGTCACATCGGAATTTCAAAAAATTGCGATAGGCAGGTATGTATTGGTTAGCACTGAAGTTCAAATGCATTGCTTCATAGGGATAATACTCGGAAGTCAGATGTACTTTAGGGTTTCTAATGTTAATGTGTACTTTGTGTACCTTTTACCTTGTTGGAATGCAACAATTATCCAGCGTGGTTTTTCCAGTTGCGTTGACGTTTTTATTGGCCATATTCGAGGTTGCTTGTTTTAACGTATGTAATTCATATAACTCCCATTGACGAAATGGAACGTAATAATAGAATTTTATTTATTCCTTCAAACAAACCAGTTTCGCGGCACTATAAGGGTTGTTGGTACTTTCCATTGAATTTTAAGGTTATTTCGGCATCAACGTCACCATAGTAGCAGTTTGTATCGCTTCTAGATCGAATTAAAATCACTTGACGCATTTTCACGATCACTTGACGATAATCCTCCATTATTCCAAATATGTGGTTCAATGGTATGCATACTGTAAAGGATTTTTCACCATTTTGTCATCGAATTCTACTTGTAATGGTTCCTCATTCTTTGTGACCATCAAATGGCTTAATGCTTTGCTTTGTTTGCGTATAAGAAATATATCCTTTAAGTGTAGATGTTATGCCGGATTTCGGCAAACGTTCACCTTTTGACCCCTAACTTAACGAATTCTTCGAAAAGGAAGTTGGGAATTATTGTTGTTGCATGATTTTTCTTCATCTTTTTTTTCAGCTTACCTTCTATGTACAGAAAACTATCATAAGTAGCTGTAATTAGATCCATTGTTCAATAAAACATGGACTTTTCGACATATTTTAGATGAATACATATGCATTCAGAGGACTCACAAAGGAAGAATAACTGGTTACGATGTTAAAATATTATTATGCAAAAGAGATAGACATTAAACAAGTAAACTCATTCATATACTTTCAAGGTCTTTTACATATTACAAATTTATTTAATATTTTAGAGATACAAATATTTAATTCTTCATCTAAACTAATTATTTACCACATATTACTTCGAAGGTTCATGATCACTAAATGTACGTTTTGAAACATGTTTAATGGTTTCACCAATCCAATTGATGTTAAAAGTATTTCTCAGATGTTAACTGCAATGAGGGTTGATTGGGATGAAGTTTTTGAATTGTCCTATGATAATTCGCAGACCGTGAATGGTTCACTTTCACCAAAGTCTATTAACTCTCCTTTTGATTTGTCAATTTGATTGTTATATTACTTATTATGTCTTGTTTACTTCTAAATATTGAGTGTTGGTTGGAATTTTATCCAAACGATAGCGAAACGTCAATTTCATATATTACCTTTGCAGGTTTACCGTTTCGATAAGATCCCTTTATAATGTTGCACTCTACATGTAGATTAGTGTGTTTAATTATTTGGATGTCTAACGCGATGTATGTAACATTTCGCTTCTAATATTTAGGCTCAAACCGAGCATGCGGCCAATGCTATTCTCTTAGTAAAATCGATCTCAAATGAACTGTTTATCTCACACTTAAGCGTATTGTTGTTTGCCCTAATGAAAATTTTCTGTGGGTATCTTTGATTTCAAATAATTTCATCTAACTCATAGGCACCGTGTGGAATATTAATCACTCGCAAATGAGATTAATTTGTTCTAAAATAAAATCTATCGTTGCCCGTATAAATGTTTCTAATGCTGTTGCACCCGTAAAATCCCACCAATCCAACAACGTGTTTCTTCTTCAAATCTAGCTCTATCGATGGATAGAAGTTGCAGCTAGCTATGTTACGAACACCTTCTAAACTGAACGTTATTGACATAACTGAGAAAATGTAAGGTTGTATATAGAAAATTTAGGCATAGGTGCCCACAAACAATGCTATTAAATTCCTGACCTTGATTGTAATTATGATAAATTTTACATCCCTGAAAGTAGTTAATCACTTCAACTGGTGGTCGAAGATTACCGAAACTATCGTAATACCATACCTTTTACCACGCCTTTTGTAGCAAACCTAATGTGCACCCGGCCCGCTTTGACTATCTAGGTTGATGATTCCAGATTCATTTTCCGTGGTAATTTAGACAGGCCATCTCTCATAAAAATACCCGTAAAGTATGGTACATCTTTTATGTATTTCTTTAAATCAATATCTGTTAACGCTCTTTCGGGTAATCTATTCAGTTTTTTGGTAACGGTTTTAAGTATAATGCACCACCACCACCACCACCAGATTTATATGGTTTTAGATAAAGTGCGCCACCAGCGACCGATTCCATCATGCGATTATGGCGCGATGTCTCTTGCAATTTTTGGCATTTTTGCATCATTGACTGCTTTAGCAATTCCGATGCGCCGCCAGCTAAAGCACCGATTGCTGATAATCCTGCGAATAACGGAATAAGAAATGGTAAAACACCTTTGTTTAGGTAAGGGAATTACTCTAGGAACTTTAATGTTTTTCTTTCCCCAACCTTTTACTACGTTTTGCCGTTGACAGTGCTGACTTTATTGTGTCGGTGAAATCTCCGTTAGCTTTCATTTTTAGCTATTGTTTTCGTACATGCAATAAACTTCCACCATTTCTTCTTCTTGGACCGACGTTTACACCATTCCAAATTTTCTCTTTGCTTTCATGGCGGTACCGACTGCTAAAGCTGCAGTCGTTCACCTAATGTTGCGTCTGGATTTAAAGCGTTCCCAAGCTTTTTCTTCTAAAATTTTATCTGCTCTATGTCTACTTTCTAAATCTCGGTAGTCTCTATAACTGATATCATGCAGTTTGCACTGAGCATCTAATTGATTAATACCGGGGTCACCGTTCGAGTCGTTTCTCTAATTTTGTACCAGACCACAATACTGGTAACCGGGTAAATGCAATTCCACCGGAAGTTTATTGATTAGCGTATTCACTAAACCACCTGCACTCTTCCGCTTCTTACCTATCATTGTTCACCTTGGATAGGGCAGGGTACTTAAAATCGAGAGCGTAAAAACTTTATTTTTAGTAAATGCTATACATTAGATAAGCAGGACGATAGTACAATATTTCCATTACGCATACAATGTTATGTGAATTAATATTATACTTGGCATTTATAACATCATGAATGCATTTATATATGTCAACATCACCGAATTCCTTCTCACGAAAACGACGGTAGTCAACCACTTGTATGAACTTTTCATAGAAACACGTCAGATTGTAAGATTCAAGAAATTCCAATCTAAAGCTTATTATATCCTTCAAATCGAATAGTTCTTCTACATGATGGGCATTGAATGTACACGAACAGCAGTTGTAGTTTTCTATCATAACAGTTTTCAAAATTCTCTCATATCTTTTAATCAATACCCAATTGTAATAAATACCGAGATTGCTAGATAGAGATTCGTAATCTTGCTCATGTATTATATCCTCCTCGTTTACATGTGACCAATCAATTTGGCTTTCAATTTCTTGGGATCGGAAGAATTGTATTTCTACATATGAATACCAGCTTAGAAGTTCATTCCATTCCTTCACGTCTAATACCACATTATCGCTGTTGCCACGTCCCATACGCACTACCGGTGCAAGGTTAAGGTGTGTACTGTATCCAACTTCAATATGCGTATCGTTCGATAGGAAGCACAGTTCATTAAGTATTCATTAGCTGCCTGTTTATACACCTCATCTCAATGTTGAAATGATGATGAGGATGACCAGTTGGAATAACCTTCATCTTGTTTCTCTTCATTCTTGCTACTACTAATACCATCACTATTTTGACAGCATGAACAACAGAATCCTTTGTATTTAGCATCGTTTTAAATTCCTCAATTCGATTTTCTAAAAAGCGCTGAGGCAAAACACATTTAAACTCTCTTTTTCTAACACTATACGTTCACCATACTTCGTATTAATTACTATCACCTTAATAACTTTATGTTTTTTCGGTATCTCTAGGTCACATGCATTTTTATAGAGTTTTCAATAGGTGCTTTGGTTTAACCCTGCTAATTCCATGTTTAACAACTTACTAACCAACTGATCTCAACACACACACACTACACACACACTTACACACACAGACACGACCACATCACACATGATTCAAATGGTGAAGGTTAGTAGATAACAATCTATTTTTAGAAATTATGACTAACTCTACCAGAACAATGGATCGCCTTGTTCTTTTTCAGAGGTGTGACCTTGAAAATTATAACTGCATAGACCTATCTGTTTAAGCGTCGGTTTAGAAACGGATAACTGTTTTAGGATACGCTACCTGTTTTAGAAACGGCTACCTGTTTGAAACGTCTATCTGTATTTACAGAACTTGAGGTCACTGCAACTTTGCTGGGAGGCGGACCTACAAAGTAAACTTCAAGAATTTGATGACCTTGAAATCTATTTTATAGAACAATCTGTATGACTAACTCTTTGAGTCAGAGTCAATGAACTTTCTGGAATTGATAACCTTGAAAATTTCTGTCAAATTAACACCGCAGATGAATTGCAATGGGAGCCTTGACCATTACCTGGCCTTGAACAGCTATCTGTTTTAGTGTAACGGCAACCTGTTGACCTTAGGAAACGGTAACTGTGATGATTGAAAACCATTGACCTTGATGTCTACAATCTGTACGGGAGCGTCAATGCCGTTGAAAACCAATCTAGTAACTTTTCTAGTACCTTTTTCAGATATAGTTACTTCAATGACCTTGCGGAATATACTTTGATACAGGTAATGTGTATGATGACCTTGACCTTGAAAAACCATGTAATTGGGCGTTTCGACCTTGAAGTGGGGAACGCGTGCGAGCATGGATGACCTTTAAGATAAGCAATGTGAGCGACCTTGAAGCGAGGTGTGTATACGATAAGAACCTTGGCAATGAGAGTGACCTTGAAGTGGGAACCTTGAAGAGCCTCAACAGTATTGCCAACCTTTCCTATCACGTGGCCTTGAAGCAGGCAATGGTACCAACCTTGAAATCTAGTGACTTTTCTGGTGACTATTTCCAAATCTGGTGACAAATCTAGTGACAAAAGTGGATCAGAACCAGCCTAGTATATAACTGACTTGATATGCAGATAGTTTAGATGGCGAGTATAGCGAAGTTTACGTAAAAGTCAAAATAAAATAATATAAAATCAAACTTATTTTATTTTTGAGCGTTCACAAAACAGTTGTGTGAGAAAAGTACAAATACATAGATAATGCAAATTGTGCAAATGCTGTGGATTGCGTAGGTGACGATATATTGACGTAGTTGACAGTAGATAACTAAATAACTTATACGACTAAGGTGGCGTATATATTATAAATAACGTAGTTGGCGTAGACGACGTGTATGAAGCAGATGAGATACCTGGTTCAAATTGTGTAAAAGGTGCCACTAACGAAAATGGCACAGATAACGTACAGGACACGGACGGAATTTATTACAAGAATGACGCAAATGATGCATATGGTGTGAATGTCAGACAAAGTAGATGATGGTAGTGTAGCTAACGAGAGGACATGAATTGTGTCCATCAGATGACGTAGTTGACCTAAACGACGTAGATCGCCAAAGTAATTTAGATAGGTGATGTATGTAGGTGGAGCTGATGCAAATGACGTAGATGCTATTGATGAGGTGGACGAAATGTCAATAGTGCAGATAATGCAGGTCACACAAATGACACACGACGGCACAGATGACAAATGGCAGACAGTATAGCTGACAAATGGTATAGGTGACATCGATTATGTACGTACGACTCTGAACGTAGAACAAGATAGATGGAATACATGATTGCAATCATGTGGATAATAGTGATAACCTGAACAGCGTAAATTTTCCTATTTTCCTATCTTCTTTTCATTCGTTGCCTTAACACGTGGACAGCAGAATGGTAGTTGCGGTTAAAATACTGTCTCACGTTGAAAATCGCTGCTTCAATCGTTGTTGATAATTTTTGCTATTCGGTAATAACAATTACAGTAGTCCTTAGTATGTATGGCTTAAGAGATTCATTCTTATACTAATTAGTTGACATTAAACGCTTTCCAGCGAAAATGGTAATAAAAATGTATTTATTTTGCTTTTCTCTACTACTTGCACATATGAATGACGTTTATAGTCGGCGGTGGGTTGGCAGCTGTGTAGAGTGTCTAAATTCCTTGTTTTCTTCTAAAATATGACACAAGTGCTGTAATTATGCTTTATATTGCGATTCATTAAAAAAAAAAAGTAAATTGATGATGGCGACCTATTGGAGCTTCTGAAAATTCAGATTATGGCTACTTCAGAATCATGGTCATGTGAATAAAATACTTACTCAGGTTTAATGAATACTAGATGTATGTGTTAGGAATTCATGCGACGTTAATGAAAATGTGTCCAAGAAGCAGTCCTAGGTTTTCGGTATAAATTGTTAAAAAACCTAATTCAAATCCATGCCGAAGTAATCACTGAAAAATTTTTGCTATCAAACTTTGTCGAACTTGTCAAACTTAAAAAAACGTAATGGAAGAGCCGTTGGCTATGGACCGTCAAAAGACTAAGTAAAAATTATTTCAATACCTGCACATATGAGCCAAAGTATATACCTTGTGTTGTCTAGAATGCACTAAGAACAAAGTTTGTAAAGAAGCACGGTTAAGATGTAAACACTAAAGAGTTTTATTGTTCCCTTTTTTGTAATACTGTTCTACGCGAAATAATTCTTTTAGTGTCTCCTTTCTATTAATCAGGTTAAATTCAGATAAGTTTTCTTTGGATACATCCTTCATACTATGTTAAATAAGCCTTAAAAGTTTATTAATTGATTGTACCCTGCAATTTACATCATTATTCCATAAACAAAAAATTCACTCATGAGTATAATTTTTAAGGTGTAAGATGTAAGTACGAAACAGAACTTACGTTTTTGCACATTTAACATATGACGAAATAGCAATATGCTTGCAAATATCCATACCTCAACCGTTTAACTCATTGTTTTTTATAAAATAATATTAACTACGTCGTTAACCACTTACAACTAGTGGAATTTGAAAGAATATAGTTTATCTTCTCTAACCAGAACTTTTCTGGATGTAGCTAGAGCGAAGAAATTGGCCATGAACGTGTTGAGATGTGTTTTGAGTTTTGATTAATACTGATTAAAAAAACACCTCATAACTTCTAATCTAGTGATACCAAAACGAAGCGGACGCAGTAGTGGTAACTGACTGGACGGAGTTGATAGTACTGGGGAATTGAAAATGTATTCAATTAGTGTTTTATTAAGCTACGTTTATTTGATTAGTGTAATCGCCAGAAAATTAACTTTCGAGCAATACACACAATCGGATTTATTCTACGTATTTATAGAAGACGAAATAAGATTGGTGATTTGAAGGACCCAATAATGATATTGGAATGCAGTTTTAGGGAACCAATCTATTTGTATCAAAACATGCTTTAAATTTTTTTCAGTTTAAGAGTTATACGAGAAAAACCGAAAAGCTCAATTTTCGATTTTTGCCAGTAATAGGTTTATTTTTGAAAATATCAAAAAATGATACAGGAAACTTTTAGTTGATTCAACATTAACTATCTCAAGAAAAAGCTAGATTCTGGCAAAGTTGGTTACAGTTGACCTATTTTGCATAAAGCCATGTTGATGTAATGATATATAACTTTTTACTTGAGGATATATATGGCCATAAAGAATGATAAAATACTTATCGGCCTACAATTAAATATATCTGCAGGATCGCCCCTCTTTAAAACTGGGCAGATTTTGCTAATTTTCTATACATCCGGGAAGTAATTTGTTTCTAGAGATAAGTTAAAAAAATGCATAATGGTAATACCAATACATCATTGCAATCTCGAATAAAACAACTTGTTTTTTAATTTAGAGATAACTTCAATCGCCATCAATTCAGTAACACTGGGTAGATGAATACATGGCATATTGTACTTCAATTGAGAAGTACTAGTAGAATTCTCGAGTTATGCCTTTTCAAACGAATGTAATGGCCAAAACTGTTTAGGATCGGTAAATAACCTGTGCTCAATAGTCGACAGATAGGAATTGTAACAACCCTTTTTTGAGTTGTATTAAAGTATACCTTAATTTAATGTCTTTCATTCATTTAGTTGTAAATGTAAGAAAAAAGTTTTTAATTATTGAAATATAGGTATGTGGTAGGCAACTTAATTTGCATATCTTTTTAAAGGTTTATATTCCCATAAATCATTCTCCTGCTCAAATACGTTTACGCAATACGTCATCGTGACGTAATTCCTTGCGCAAACCCTTTGGCGCACGAGTACATGATCTAACTTCATAAGCATCCATTTTGCTCACTTCCTGATGCACATTATAGCTGGAAAATTTGTTGTGGTTTTTCCCCTAAAATTTATGTGAAAGTGCCATTAATTTTATGGTAAAATATCTTTTAACTTGTTATACTAAAAATTAAAACATTTGCTCTTTTCAGGCACTTTTATTTTTTTTTACTGTTACTTTTATTTTTCCTTCGATTTACAATCTAATTACATTTAAATACGCATTTAATTTTATGATTGCAAATTTTATTGGAAAATTTCAAGAAATGCATTAAACGAATTATTCAATTTAAAGAAGACATTTTTAAGAGATAATTTCAGTTTTGGGTGTGGCTGATAACATAAAAGCATTGTTATTGCATAAATTGAGCAACATTACACAAATATTACGTCATCTTAGATTTGCAATTCAGCACCATTTTTCATAATACCAGGGATCGTCAAGAAGATTTTGTATATTTAGTAACAGGTATTTAATTTTAGTATTTTAAGGCTATAATTAGTTTTAGATGTATTTTATTTAACCTTTTCACCGTATATTGTTCAATAAACATAGTTGTTATTTTTTATTGTTTTACACTTTGATAAAAATTTTTTTGTTAACAAACTCGGTTTAGTTGTTCCGACATTATTACAAAAAAAAACAATTTGGTGCCCGAGATCATTTTATTAGTATTACATTTCATTTTTTATTATTTATGTTAAGTGAAAATAACATAGTAGATTTAGTGGTAATTGAGCAAATCAGAATTACTAGACTGGCCCATATTTAATCTACCGACTAGAGTCAAAGGCACTATTTGTGGTGAATGGTTAGTATCCCCAGTCAGTTTGACGATTTGTGTTAGGAGAACATTTTTACTTTTTGTTACATTCATTTATTATTAAATTTATTATACCAGTTCGACCACTTTTTTATAGAATTATAGGATGATCGAATTTGTTGCTTAACTACCTTTCTCAGACTTTTGTATTCGTGATTTTCACTAGAGAGATTAAATAGTTTAATTCTTTTTAAATATTTATAGTTTAATTTAATACTATTTGTGATATCGGCATTAAACCATTTTGGATATTGTTTATTAAGTTTGTGGTATCTAGGTACAAACTCATCAAATAAATTGAATATTACCTCATACAATTTAGTACATGCTTCATTGAGGTCAAGATATTGATGAAAGAAGACTTTAAGCATTGCATCACATAGACCTATAAGTCACATTTCTTAAAATTATAAGGCTTGGTGTTAGTATGTGTAAATGCGGGATAATGGTTAGTGCAGGATGGTGTTCGTATTCTTTGATTATAGGACAGTTATTGTGCAAAACGTCACAATCTACACTGCTAAAAATTAAATCAAGTAAACGTTCATTACCTTCCAACCTACATATACATATGTAGGTATAGAAGGTCATGCAATCGACTTTTTTTTCAATATCGCTAAATCTTATTAGCTCATTTTACAACTTTTGGCCAAGTTTCGCCAAGATCGGCCATCACGTCTGGATGTGCGTGTGCGTGTATGTGCGCGTGTGTGTGTGCGTATTAGGAGCAGTTTTTGGTTTTTATCAAATATTTCTAAAACAGCTGCATATTTCAAAGATATAAAAATATCTATATACAGACTTTTAATATATCGATTAATTATATTCTCTGCAATTTTTTGATATGACGCGTAATTTAGCGGCAAAAAATTCCTAAGGCAGAATTTAAGTGTTAGTTCAAATTTTTTCATTATCTGAATAACGATTAATTTTATAAGAAAAGTTTTATAATATAACGCAAGGTAAGTTAAAAAATTAATTAAATATGGATGGAAATGGTTATACTGCATTATTGATATCTGATACATAGAAGCGGGCGGCTTTGGAATTTTGTTTAAGTTAACATGCATTTATGTCCATTAATATCTATCTAACATGAAGCTTTAAACGTTATTCTGACAGATTATTTTTTGTTTTTACACTGTTGCCTCTTTTCAAAAAGAGGTTACATAGTTACGCCAAAAAAATTATAATTCAAATTATTTCATTTCTTTTAATTTTCAATTTAACATCTAGATGTCAGACATGAAGTTTTAAACATCTGTTTGACATGGATATTGTCATTTAGTTCACGCAGATTGAGACAACCGCTTGACGGATTTCGATGATTTTTTTTATATGAAGGTAATTTTGCGTAGAAAAAAATAACGGAGCCAGGATTTTATTTTAAGATTTTCATTTTTTAAAAAGTCTAGCAGTCGACGCTAATATTGTTGTCCATTTACATATATACGTTTGTATTAAATTTATTATGCGCTTTATTATCATCATTAAATTTAATTAAATTAAATTTTTCATTTTCCATTTTGTGGGTTGGTAACCAGATATTTCTTATTCGCAATTGAATTGTATTATTTAAATTAAGTATATTCAAAAAACTATTCATTAAATTGTACTTGGTATTAGTTTCACTATCAATGAATTTAGTATATTAAAATCTCCAATAATTAACAAATGGTTAAAGGAGTAACATATATGCTCAAATTCTTCAAGAAATGTTTTGTGCACATTGATATTAATATCAGGGGGAACACAAATGACAAACACATATAAATTGAGAAATTTTAAATCACGTTTGCAACCAATTAAGTCTATATTTGGAAATAAATTACTTAATTCGTAGTATCTATTAAATTACAAACGATATCATTTTTAACAGCTAACAAACACCACCACCCCATCATTTTATTGGTGATTTCAAGGATACGGTCACCTCTAAAAGTGTTATACGAGGGTGGAATAAGTTCAGATGAAGGTATATCGTTTAACGATGCAGTTTCGACAATCCTAATTATATCAAACTCACATTCTAAAAGGGACACATGGAATTCGGAAATTTTCGAACGCAAACAACGCACATTTTGGAAATAACAGCGAGTTCACAATTACAAGTACCATTTTTTAGTTTTTTGATTCACGAACTATTTTCGGTACTCCATTCACATATTTTATTGTTAAGTTACGTTCAGATTTTAATAATCTGTTAGTAAGTTCCGCATAAGTGACATCTCTGCACAGGAGTAAATTAGCTGTTTAGGTGTTCCCCTTAAACGATATAACTTTTACGCCTAGTTTTGATTTATAACGCATAGTTTCTAATAATAACGAATTTAATGCTTAATAAAATTGATAGAGTAGAAAATAATCTATCCCATGCCGATGAAAAATATAGGGTGTTACATTAGAAAATTTAGAGAAAACCTACGATTCTCGTTTTTGGATATAAAAATAAAATAGACCATATACATAAAATATCCTACTACAAATAAGAATTAATTTCGTTTGTTCTTGAAAGATACAGAGTGATCAAAACATGTCCATTCGCGTTCAGATTTATGTTGAGTTAATCTATGTTTTAACGGTTGTAGTGATGTCCCAATGTAAACCTTGTTACAAGAATTACAAGGAATTTTGTAAACTGTGTTTGTTATATTATCATTAGGAATGATTGACTTTAATTTTGAAAATAAATTTAAACCTTTACAATGAATAGAACAGTATTTAAATAAAAATTCTGTAGCGATTTGTATAATAAACATCTTTTACTACTGTACGGAATGTTTATATAATCCATTTTTTCTTTCGGGTTTTTACTGATAGAAATATTATAGCAACTATGAATTTTTTGTTTAATAATTTTCAAAATGAAAGATTTTGGATAATTGTTTTCAATAAATGCATGAATAACATTTTTAATGTGTTTTGGACGAAAAATAGGATCCGCGAATTTTTAAGCATCTTTAATATTAACACTAACAATATTAATTTTATTCATTAAGGGATGATTTGAGTGAAAATTTACATATCTCCAACTGTGCGTAGGTTTGTGAAACCAATCAATTAAAATCAACTTATTATTTCTAATAACAATTGTGCCTAAAAATTTGTTGTCTTTCTCTAATTCTATAGTAAATTTAAGTTTAGTGTTGAAACTGTTAAACACGTGTAAAACTTCTTCAATTTTGTTTTCTAGTGAACTTAATAAAATGTCATCAACATACCAAAAACAAAAGGATGGTCTAAAACTAAGTTGTCCTAAACAAACATCTTCTAAATGTTCAATTACCAAATTAGCAACTGTAGCAGAAATTGGTGAGCCAATTGTGCATTCATACGTTTGTTGGTAATATCTTTCTTCATATTGGAAATAATTTCACTCCTTCAATAAACTGATCGTCGTTTAAAATTGTGTGTCTCTTTATTAAATACCATTTTTCCTATTTTTCTTTCAAAACACATTAAAAATATTATTCATGCATTTATTGAAAACAATTATCCAAAATCTTTCATTTTGAAAATTATTAAACAAACAATCCATAGTTTCTATAATATTTCTAACATTAAAAAACCGAAGAAAAAAGGGATTACATTACCATTTCGTACAGCAATAAAAGATGTTTATTATACAAATCACTAAAAAAATTTTATTTAAATACTGTTCTCTCTATTCATAGTAAAGGTTTAAATGTATTTTCTAAATTAAAGTCAATCAGTCCTAATGATAATATAACAAACACACTTTACAAAATTCCTTGTAATTCTTGTAACAAGGTTTACATTGGGACATCACTACAACCGTTAAAACATAGATTAACTCAACAGAAATCTGTGTTAAGCCAAGAAGCACTGCTTTGGCGAAACACTGTAATGAATTTGGAAATACTTTTCAATATGATAAAACTACTATATTAGATATAGAACAAAATTTTAGTAAACGCCTAATTTTAAAAATGTTATATATTAGGATGAACCAAAAACTTGTTTGTAATAATAAAAAAGATTTAGAAAATTTACCCTCCAATTATGATTACATTTCAGAAAATTTATAATTAATCTTAGTTACCTAAATTTTTTTTTTCTATTTTGCGTGTTTAATATGTACATTATGACACTCAAACGGGTGTTATTAATGTTTGATCTATTAAAGTTTAGTAACCTAACATTATTTTTCTTAAGATGTTGGTATGTAAACTAATGAAGTTCTTTATTGATGTACGTATAACGTAAATGTAACATAACCTATTCTCTATTTCAAATGTATATATCTTGGTATTGAATTATTCCTGATTAATGCATTGCAAATGATTAAATGACCAAAACCGAATATGGACCATTTCTATTTTATTGTGTTTCAAGATAACAGCGTCAAATATGCTTTCAGATTAAGCCGATATAACATCTTTTGCGTAAAATATAACCTTTCTATTTACCTTAGTATAACTTCACTTTGAGATGTAAATTATTAAATTTACACAGATAGTGTAATTTTATTCCGATTATAATGTATATAGTATACAACTTTATTTTGAGAACATATTTATAAGGATAGTTTGAAATGAATTAGTAACAAATAATAGTTTTAATACCCTATATTTGTATCGAACTCAATACAAATCAAATACCATACTGTTGCAACAACCTTACATTCATATTTAATTATGAAATAAGGTGACAAATGGAATTTACATATTTTCAAAATTTTCAACACAAATACGCAAATAAAAATAGTATAAGAAAATCTTATCATAAATTTTATCGCATTCGTTCATTAAAACCGCTGCTGCGTCGTTTTCAAACTTCGACTCATGCGATAAACACGCTCTTACGAAATTGTTTAATATACAATGTCAATTTGATAAGTTTTAGATTTTAATTTCTTAATTTGTAATTTCCACTTGATATTTAAACGAAATGAAATATATGTAACTTTTTAATTTATATAATTGCATTATATTATTATTACAATTATATTATTAATATTATAATAATTGACTACTAAATAAACTTTTTATATTGAATATATATATAATATATTATTAAATTATATAATCTCATACTATGATATAATATTGAATTCTGACTCAAAATAATTTAGAGTTAATAAATTTATTATTATTAAATTGAAATGTTAACTAAATCTTGGGATAATTTGAATTTCGAGCAAATAAAATCTGTTATAATTAATAGTTAAACATTTCAATATTAATTGAAATGTTAACGTGTACCAATCTTATAATTTTATTAGTCACACATGCGAAATATGTCCTTGTAAATTTAAAGGTAGTTGTCTAAATTCCAAACAACATTTTTTTAAGTGTACCATTTACTTTATCAATTGAATTTTCATTTAATTACCATTGCTTGCATTCCTTGTCCAAATTAACTGTGAACATTATACATAAATTAAAACCAATACAACATGTATTATTAAGATAAATGCAATTTTGTTATATAAAAATTACTGCAATGTATTTCGATTTATGATTACCTATGGTCACTTAACTTTTCCATGTTAATATTGAATAAACTTCATTCCACAACAATGTATACAAAATTGTAATTTAATTCATAAATCATTCAGGCTCACAATTTGGTAAATTCATTGCAAGTAAATATTGCGTTATGTATAAAATAAACTCATTTCTTTTATGTATTTTAATTTCTATTATGGTACTTAAACTTTTCATTTAAATTAATGTAAACTTATTCCATTAACGATATGCTCTTCCTGTATAAACTTTGATAATTGCTAACACTTTCTATTTTAGATACCGATTTGAAGCTTCACTAACTTGTGGTATAACCTCAATTACTTTTGCAGAATAAATAAACGTTGCACATGAATAACATGACATTTTCTTAAATAAAAAATAGCATTGCACCGATGTTGAACAAAATTTTGAAATGAACAATAGTGTCGAAAATTATAACCGCAACCTTAGTTTTAAATATTTAGTTATAGTTATATCGAATTGTTTCGAAATTCAGACTTTATTCTGTTACTTACATACTAGAAATTTTATTACATTAATGCTATTACAAAAAAACTATTTATAAAACGATATTTATGCCATAACTTTCAAGTTTTCTTAATTCATAAGTCTGATTTTATAACAAAAATATTACTAAACATAATTTGCAATTTTCATTCATTGATTGATTTAAAAATTATAACATCAGACAAATCTCAAAGCTATAATTCAGCTTCACGAATTTACATATTTGAAAATTTTATACCTAAATTACATTACCGAATATCTGAACAAAATTTTATTTGACAACTGAAACTGATGACATATTCAGTTGTACATAAAAACTGTATAACGAGCATTTACCTCTACCCATTTTACATAGTTTTAGTTATATGTTATATCGATTGTTAATCCGAATTTATGTCTAACCACTTTTCAAATTTTTTCTTTACATTACATACAGAAGATCCTGGCATTCGATTGGTCTAAACAAAAAAATTAATTTAACTAAAACATCAATTATGCCATAACTTTTTCAATTCAATTCGTATTTGATTTTTAAATACATTTTTGAACTCAGGACAAAATTCTGCATAAATAGACACCTCACAAGCTATAATTCGCTTCATGAATTTACATTTTGAAAATTTTATACCTAAATTTACGAATATCTAATAAATATTTTATTTTACAACTAAACTGATGACATATTCAGCTTCTACATAAAAAACTGTATAAGAATACATTTATCTCTACCCATTTTACGTAGTTTTAGTGTGTGTTTATTTATTTAGTAGTTTTTTAATACCTTAATTTTATGTACTTAACCTAACTTTTCTAAATTTATGTTTAAACTACATATTTAAAGTTAATTTCTTTGTACAAATAAGGGAAACCTATTGTTTTACGCTTTTATAATTTATTCTGAACTTATCTTGCCCTAACTAATCTACAAGTTTGTAAACTTCTTAACTATTGTACTTAACCTAGCTTTATATAATTTAATTTCTATTGTTATCATATTTTGTAAGTTGTTGTACACAAATTGTATTTATATGGTTAATATCACATTGCACATGTAATGTTCAAGTTCTTAGATATGTTTCTAAGGCACTTTAACTCCTTAAGCACTTTTTAAACACTTAGTCTAGGATCTATTAACATAACGTCTTCGTACCACAGCCCTTTTTATAGGTCGCAGAGTTTTTATGCATTGTACCAATTACTATACATGTTCTACACATTAAAATTATTGTATTCCATGTAATCAATATCTGTTATGTGTTTAATGGCTTACATATATTGATTTATATGTGAAATTTCTTATGTATCTTTAACGAAATTGAACTTGCACACTAATATGTATCGTGTTAACCTTTTTAACATGCTACTGCTATAGCTCAATGCCTTTATGAATACAACATCATTTGCAAACCCCATGAAGCCTGTTTTGTTGTATAGAAACCATATTTTTAAATTCGTATATTATATTTTCTCATAACCAAATGTACAACTTCTTCAACTTTATTTGAACTTGCATACGATATAATATTTGAACTCTATACAACTCTACCCCCTCTATTTGGTTAAATTAGATGAATTACTCCTAAGGATTAGTGTAATTATACGACACTGTCCAATTTCCAAATTTCCATGTATTTTAAGACTTATGGCAAGAAAAAGAAAAATGTCAAATTTCTTTTTCTTGTAATATCTTTTTTGTTATATTAGACATATAAATTTTATTTGCACTTTCTCAAGATATTTTTTATGCAGAATTTAAATATCAATTTGGATTTTTATTTGCACTTTCTATTTTTTAGTTTCAACCCCTAAATTAAATTTTTCTTATGGAACGACAAGTCGCTTTGAAATAATTGTTCGTATTTTTTTATCCTCTTTACAATGATATAGCACATGTACTATCTATTTTTAAAAACAACAATGAAAATTAAAAAAAATGTATTTTATTAAAGACTCTAACAATAAGCAGGCCGTGAAACATAAAAACACAATCGAATTTAATGTCACTTAATACTGAAAAGTTTGATATGTTGAGTTGTTACATCTTGTCTCATAAAAACAGTTTAGAAGCTGAACGGATGTACTTGAGACTGTATCCTGAAAGAAGGCAGTCCAGTGCTCGTACGTACAGAAATTTGGTAATTAATTTAAAAGAATATGGTTCATTTTCAAAACCTACTAGAAATCCGAAATTACGGAATGAAGATGCAGAACTAAATGTATTACAATCAGTTATTGAAAATCCTTCAACATCTGTTAGAGAAATTGAACATAACACTGGTATTTCGAAAACTACATCATAAAGAATTTTAAAACGTCACAGGTATCATCCGTATAAGTACACCATTCTGCAGGGACTTAGAGATGGAGATCAGGGAAGAAGATTACAGTTTTGTTAATGGTATGTTAATCAATGTAAGAATAACGATAATTTTCCAGCTACGATTTTGTGGTCTGACGAAAGCAGATTTACAAATAATGGCCTTTTCAATCGACACAATGTTCACTTTTGGGACCGTGAAAATCCTCACGTTGTTAAGGAAAGTCGGCATCAAGTGAGATTTGGTTTTAACGTCTGGTGTGGCATTTTAGGCGCTAAACTTATTGGGTCCACATTTTTTAACGAAACATTAAATAGTGATAGGTATTTGAATTTACTACAAACTGATTTAGAAAATAAACTTAATGATTTACCACTGATTGAGAATATTAATATCTGCTTCCAACAAGATGGCGCCCCCCCCCCCACAATTCAAACATCATCAGCGAATATCTTAATAATCGGTTTCCAAATTCATGGATTGGTAATCGAGGGCCTATTTTATGGCCACCCAGACCTCCAGACTTAACGCATTTGGACTTTTTCCTTTGGGGCTACGTAAAAAATCGAGTGTACGTGCAAATATTTGAGAATGCCGAAGATCTTCGTGAAGCTGTTCTTGCAGCATTTGGTAGCATTAAACGCCAAAAACTACGCAGAGCAATTACGTCGACACTACGCAGGGCACAATTATGTTTAGAACGGAATGGTCAATTGTTTGAACATCTTTTATAACTGGATAATTATCTTCAATACTATTACCTGCTTAACTCTTGTTGTTATCTATTATTTGTCATTTTCTCATGTTTCATGGCCTACTTATTGTTAGAGTCTTTAATAAAATACATTTTTTTAAATTTTCTTTGTTGTTTTTAAAAATAGATAGCACATGTGCTATATCATTGTAAAGAGGATAAAAAAACACGATCAATTATTTCAAAGCCGACTTGTCGTTCCATAAGAAAAATTTAATTTAGGGTTGAAACTAAAAATAGAAAGTACAAATAAAATCCAAATTGATATTTAAATTCTGCATAAAAATATCTTAAGAAAGTGCAAATAAAATTTATATGTCTAATATAACAAAAATATTACAAGAAAAAGAAATTTGACATTTTTCTTTTCTTGCCATAAGTCTTAAAATACATGGAAATTTGGAAATTGGAGAGTGTCCTATAATTTCACTAATCCTTAGGAGTAATTCATCTAATTTAACCAAATCTGTATCTTTTATAATAAGCGAGATCCCCATGCTGGAAATGTTATCTGGGACACGTTGTATATATATATATATATATATATATATATATATATATATATATATATATATATATATATATATATATATATAGTATTTTCGCTGTACCTTTGTTGGTGAGCGATTAGCGCTTAATTTCAGAAATCACAAAACTCTTATAGCGTTGTCCTTTTCTAACATATGTGTATATATATATATATATATATATATATATATATATATATATATATATATCATACCTACCAAAAATATTGGGCATGTCTCATCGCCTCGAGCAATAATCAGCTAAACAACAACATTGAGTATTGTTTGCCAACAATGGAATAATGAGCTCTGCTTTTGTTAAAATATAAACTTTAAAGTAAAAAGTCAGAGGTTCTAAACCGTTTATTTGTTATAATCTGTACATACAAACAAGGGCTATATTATAAATTAGTTAGGTGCATCTAAGACAGTAGGATATTACATATGAAAATATCTATCATTGGTCTCATTACCACATTCTTCGTCGTTTTCATTATCACTGTAGTCGTTCTCGCTGTCATTATCATCATCTTCTGCTAAGTTGATTACTATATTATTTACCACGCAATGCTTTCTCATACTTTCTCTCTTATTTCTTGTTTTTTCCATGTAACAGAAGGCTGTTTTTCTTCTAGGGTAGAGTGGTAGCGTGCATTGTCCATAACAATTATTGAGTTTGGATTCAAATTAGGTAATAATTTATCACAAACCCATTTTTGAAACAAATCCGCGGACATATTGTCATGATAATCCGCCGTTTTTTTCGTTGTACAGACAGCACGGAAATTAAGGGACCGCCGTTTTCCTTCTCTTGTTCAAAATATTTTAATAATTTTATTACAAACATTTGAGATTGGGAGTTTAAAATTTCACCGGGAATTTTTTTTAAGATAAACACGCGTAATCAATAATAACGACCTTGCTTGCAACGCAGTTACTTGACGACTAACTGACGTCTATTTGCACAATTTTTTATAACGTAGCTTACGAGTAAACATGCTATTACTTTATCATTACATATTAATTATAATAGCATTTTTATTAGTGATTAAGAGAATGTGAAAATAACACCCCTGGTGTATTGCAATTTTAATGCTGAATACCTACATGTTGAACCATACAGTTTTCAAGTGGAATTCCTAATTGCTCACCAACAAAGCTACAGAATAAATATATATATATATATATATATATATATATATATATATATATATATATATATATATATATATATATAAAAGTTTAGTTCGGATGACTTCCACTGGTCAGTGAGCGTCTATCTTGTAACCAAAAAGTAGAAATTAGATGAACTTCAACTTTTTTTCAAGGTTTTTAAGTAAAATTCATATTAGAAAGAATTGATTTTATAGTTATTTATATTTAATTAAACATGATCGTTTTACACCGTCACTTATGTAAAAATAAAAATTCGGTTACCGTCGGAAGGTTCAAACTGATCACCTGATTCCTCAGTAGATATTAAAGAAAATTTTCTAAAATCGTGTTAAGTGACACATTAAATCATTATAAAGATTACACTGTTTTTAATTAAAATTAGATATTAATATACTTTCTTTTAGGTAAAAGACGGGCCAAAAATCAGCAACTCTTTATATAAATATAACCTTACTTGTCAAACAAATTTTAAAACCTGTAGTAACGAAAAATACAAACGAAGGGTTGTCAATGAAATGTGTTTATAGTTTTAATCTCCATGTGAAAAAAATAGATCATAGGAAGACCAAGGTCGTGCTAGATACGAATTTTTCTCTAATTTGTTGTTAAAACTATGATTTTTTCTCTCTAACTCTATAACTTATAAATAAAAGTTTGAGTAAATGAATTTAAAGCAGCACCCAATACTGAAACAGTGTACATTTGTTATTTACCCACAGAAATAAGAGGTTTTTCTTTTTAGGCTACTGCTAAAACAATGTCCTATTACTCTAAATCCAAATGGATTATAAATAAATATTTTTAGTGTGGCAGATCCATAGATTTATCAGAATAAACCAATAAATCATTTTTTGCTAATAGTTGTATAAGCGAAGTAATACGGTAGAAAAGTTACATTCGTTTTGTTCTGACCAAATTGGAAATAACTATGTCGTCTGACAAAAACATTTTACTTGTCACTCGTGTGCTTTAATAAAACTTGTGACAATTAACTCGTACGACTTGTGAGACTAGAACACCTGAGACCACAAGACGCTTGTGAGACTTTCAGTTAGCAGAATACCGATGTGGCGACTGTTCTAGGAACCTGACCATTATTGAAATACAAATCTTCATTGATAGTATAGATGTGTGTGTGATTGTTAGTTAGTGATGTGATGTGTGTTGTTAGTGTGTGTGTGGTGGAAATTGTGTGTGTGATGTGTGTGTGTGTGTGTGTGTGTGTGTGTGTGTGTGTGTGTGTGTGTGTGTGTGTGTGTGTGTGTGTGTGTGTGTGTGTGAATGTGTTGTGTGGGTGTGTGTGTGTGGTGTGTAGTTGTGTGTGTGTGTGGCTGTGTAAGGGTGTGCGCGCGTGTGTGTGTGTAGGTGTGTTTGTGTGGGTGTGTGTTTGTGGGTGCGGGTGTGTGAGAAGGTCAAAAATTAATTAAATAGGATCTGAAAATGCTTAAACTGTATTACCGATGTTTTTATAGCAGCGAGCGGTTTTGGAATTTTTTTAAGTTAGCATCTAGATGTCTAATAACCTCTATCACACATATACCTTTAAAAGTACATCCGACAAAGATAATTGTTTTTGTTTTTACAATGTTGTCTATTTTGTTTTGAACGTATTAATGAAGGGGATGCATAATTATCATAAACAAATTATTTTTAAAACTATTTCAGATATTTTAATTCCCACTATGTAGGTCGTGTGTTGTTCCACACCAGATATTTGTTTATTAAAATAGGTGTACTTCGACGTAGGTAAATTCAGTTTTTTAATCTCACGGCTTACGTTGTGCGTTGAAAGAACTTACAGTATTGTAGCTACGTGGGGATTGACGTATGCAGGAGAAAGACAGAGATGGGGAATTACAATAAGTGTATGAGAATGTGTCTAAGCCAAATTTCATTGACCTGGACCTGGTGTTGGGTCTATTATAAATATAATAAATAACCCATCATCATCAGTTTCTTGATAATAATCACATAGGAATTTTAAAATACTAAAGGCAGCTATATAGCGATCAGTACTGGAATTTTAATCATAGTTTCGTATGGGTAATATTCCGAATTCAGATGTACTTCCGACTCTAGCCGAGGTTGTATACCTTTTACCGTGCTAGATTACAACAATTAGCCATCGTGGTTTTTCTAACTGGTGGATGTTTTAATTGGCCATATGTCCAAAGTAGCCAATGTTAAAGTAGGTAATTCGTAAATCTCCCATTGACATGGCGAAACACTCATAATGACGTTCTTATTGATTCCCTCAAAATAATCAGGTTTTGCAGCATCACTGTGTTATATGTGGAACTTTTCAGTAAATTTTGTTTAACGTTAATGTTTCAACAGCTCCACCATAGTAGCTTTTAGATCGAATTAAAATGAGTTGTTGACACATGTGCACAATTATTTGACGATAATCCTTCATTATTTCAAATATGTGGTTTAATGGTATGCAGACGATAAATGAATCTTCTCCAATTTTTTTTATGAAATTACAGCTTCAGCGGTTCCCCATTTTTGGTTTAATACTTTGGTCTTGCTTATTGTATAGAAAAGTATCCTTAAGTGCTGATGTTACACCAAGTTTTCGGCATATATCCATTCTTTGACAAACCAACCCATAACGAATTTTTTTGAAAAGGAAGCTGGTGAAATTATTGGTTAAATTGCAAGATTTTTCTACGTTTTCCTTTTTAAACTCAACCTTCGCTTCTATGAATAGAAAACTATCATAAGTAGCTGTAACCAGATTTGATTTTGAATTAATATTCGTATTTCTTCGGAAGGTCAATATTTTGAAGATCTATACGGAAGGCAAGTGTCATTTAATTACGGTATCATCAAAGTGTGTGTTTTGAAACATGCTTAGAGATTCCACCGCCACTATCGCTGAACACATTTAGAACAATTGACGCAAAAACATTTATCTCGGGAAGTTAACCATAGTGATATGGTTTTATATGAATTTTTGGAAGATAGTTCGTGGTTAATTTTTAGACACATTCTCTGTTAATTGTAAACGTATCGCAAGCCGTTCTCTTTCACCAAAATCTATTAGCATACCTGATACCCTCTAAACACTGGGTATTGCTTGGAGTATGATCTAACTGATAACCAGGTGGAACCGAGACGTAGATTTGGTATAACATTTAAGTTGGTTTTCGGTTCGACGACGATTAATTTGGCCCGAAAATATCTATGGTCTAGTTTAATAAACTTGGGTTGTACCTTCAGGTTCTAGGAATTGATCAACTTTCAACAACAAGCGATTCTATTTTTAGGTTCCTAGAAACCTACCAACTTTCGGATTCAAGAGGGTAATAAGTTTGAGTTTGTAGAGGTCAATGAACTTCAGGATTCCCCCTCTTGTTAATAAGAATTTTAATAACACCTCTAGAGGTGAATAAGTTTTGACCTTAAAGAGCTTAATGAACTGGGCAACACCGAGAAATATGGCAACCCCGCGCGACATTAAGGTTGGCAACACTGCAGGTGGGCCAGAACCGGCAAGCTTATATAGCTACTTTGCTTATTAAACACGTAAGAGATACATAACTTCTGCTTAGTTCGATCATTTAAGCTTGTAGGTCAGGTTTTGTTTAGCAGGCAGCAGTTGAATTTAAATACAGCAACAAAGTATGTTGGTTGGTTTGATTTGGATATATAAGTCACACTATATATTTTCAAAACGAATATTGGATTTTGTTATACTGTTAGGTCAAATATACTTTAAATTCCCCCAATTAAGACGTATACATTTTATTAAATTGCACAATATATTTTTGTTTTATTTTATTGTATTTTTCTTTATATGAAGTATCAGACATAAGTTTGCCGTAAAAATGTAACTTGGAATTTTGCAGCGGATATAAAAATGCTATTTTGCATTTACTACAAACGCATTAGTCCCGAGAGGTTTAAAAATACCCACTTTTAATGTACGCGTTCTTCGCCCATATGAAATCGTGGGAAACCCTGGAGAGTCGTGTCCTCCTTTCCGTATGGTACGAACAATTTATTTGCTTTTTAATCCGACCCCTTACGTTGCCCAACTCGGAACATAAGAGTTAAAAGGTTTAATGCTCTAAAAGTATTCGTCTGACTTTCAGCTACTATTAGAGCTACACACTGCAAATGTCTGTCCAAGAGCCAATTTCTCAGAAAATTTGTGTGACTTAAGGTAGTCTCTGGTGGCCTTAAACTACATAAAGCGCTTTCAATTTTAAAATAAGGAAAAATAAGATCCTTAATTTAATCCACCTCCACTACTTATAAGAGTAAGGTGTTCAATTTCGCTATTTGCAATAATCTTTTAGTAGCTAATGTGTATAAGACACGTGCGCTGAAGTATTTTAGTATAAAACTTGCTCATTTTAGCCTTGAACAAACCTCACAACTCTTAAAAAATAATGGTTCACTAATGAACCGTTTATTACACCTAATCGCCTAGTATACTATACTACCTTTGTTACCTGCCGGTCTCACAGCTGTTTCTTCTTCCGTGTTTCACTTTCTCCCAAGAATATACCAATCTACTGCAATAGTAGTGTAGAGTAGGCAACATTAAATACTGCTAAATATTAATTAAACACTTTTCTTATTTTATTGTAATTAAGGTGTTTAACGCAATTAAAACTTGATTGATTCATGTTCCCGAGTAAGCCAAGTTCATTTCTACCGAATTCAATACATTTCACCGTTTCGATGCAAAAAAATGCATTTTCAATTTTTTACCTAAATGATTACAACAGTTTAAAAAACGCCCTCACGAAAACAAGACTTTTATTGTGTATTATTTACGTATAAGTAATTTAGTTATCAGTGCACATTATAAATATAGCTGGGCAACAATAACAGTGTATAATGGTGGGCGCCAAATAACCACGTTTGTGGACCGGATGCCAATTGATTGCAGGTATGTATGTATGATATATATATATATATATATATATATATATATATATATATATATATATATATATAATAATATATATATATATATATATATATATATATATATATATATATATATATATATATAATAAATACTATGGCGATATTAAATGCAAAATTGAAGTTACTAAGAATGTTTCGTGAGGCCAGAAGAAGCATCTATACGACATCTTGGTATTAAGAATTTCAACTCAGGAATTTGTGTTTAACATCGCTACGAGCTGTTCATTCGCAATTTCAAACCATGTATATATATATATATATATATATATATATATATATATATACAGGGTATCCCACGACGTTTTGACAGTCCAATATCTCGAAAACTGTTTAAATGACAAGTATGAAATTTGGCAGTTATATACTTGCGAAACTGATGCTTATATCGGCCATAAAAAGACTTCCGGTTTTCCTCTCATTTCCGGTGAAGTGAATCCAACATACTTTTTTAAATATGACAAGCGGTGTAGCATTACATTTTTTGTAATTTCAAAACCATAACACACTTTTCACGGTACTGGTATGCAAGAACTATAATATGGGCAATTAAATAGACAGGTGTATAGTATAATATAATGTAATATCTGTAGAACGGTGTGACCACAGAATTGTACTATTTCGACCAATCCATTTTCTAGGAAATGTATTATCAAGATATTATCTAACTTGCCAAACACGTGAGGAGATTCTTCATCTTGCAGTGAGTCAATTATTATTTGCAAGAAGTATTTACAAGAAAGTGCTGTTTTCCAAATGTTAGCTTTTAAATGTAGCGGTTTCAGTGATTTTTTATATCAGAGTAAATAACGAGGTATAGCAAAGCGAGTAGTTTAGCAGCCATTTCTATTACGTTTGTACGGCTATAAACACTTAAAGTGAAAAAATAGAATGGAACTCATTGTTTGAGATGTTAGACCAATTTGCATTAACATCTCAAACAATTCTAACAGATATTACTGAGGACGATAACTGAAATGGTTATCAAAACGTACATTTATATAAAATATAAACAGAAAAATGCACCATGTAAACAATTCAAAAGCTAAGGAGTTGAATTATGTACCGGGTGGACAAATAAGCGAGGCACGCGGTCATATCTCCGCAACCCTTGGCTGACAATGTTGGGAAAAAAATATTTATAATAAAATCGACTACAAAAATACGATTAAAAATATTTTCAAATACGTAACTTTCCGCTTGATGAGGCTAATTGCCTCAAACAAATTCGCATTTTTTATGAATCTTTGCTAATTAAGGTTAGTAAAAAGTATCACCGCACGAAAGCACTCGCTTTGTTCTACAACTTTCATTTCGCTCATTTTTCCATATCTCCTATGGGTAAGTGGGGAGGGGGGAGAATATTTTAATCCATAGAAAAATATCTGTAACTTACTATTTAACCTATTTTGATAAACGAGAGCTCATTGGAAAGAGCATGACTTGTGAATTTAAAAAATGTATAGAACTAATAACTTTGTATACACATATAGCAATGTGGAAAAAAGTGCTTATTTTAGGAATTTTTCAAATATGAAAACATAAAAGATACTCTTAATACCTACTCAATATATGTAATTAACTGAAAAATTTTAAAATAAATAAATGAGTACATGAACACAATAGTAACAAATCGTAACAAGTTACATCATTTAAAAATTATACATACTCTGATTTATAACATAGATTACTGCATACTGAGTAACAATTATCACAATACATTGATTAATAAAATAACAGAGTGCAAGTAGGTGTACAAAATAAAGGTATTTATAATTAACTACTTGTACAAATGTAAAATGCGATTAAGATTACAATACAGTGTATACCTGTACATGTCATATGAACTGGACCCTGCCCCCATCAAGAATTACCAATAGTATTAGTAATAGCGTTTTTAATCCATGATAATAGTAATATATAATAGTAATTGCAATATGAGCACCAGTCAATCAAATTTATCTTAGAGTATTGTTTTACTTAACTATTGGTTCAGAGTTTACTAATTTAACGCTGAATTTGTAGATTTTAATTTTAATAAAATGACAACCAATAATCATATTATTTCTGGCCCCCAAGAAAAATTTAAAATATGGTTCAATTGCTTGGGAGAATATTTGTATACCTGCCTAAAAGAAAGAGATGCGAACGAAATTTTGGCGGTATGTTTTTTTATTCATTATTGCTAACATTATCATAAATTTATTTTAATATCTTAAGTAATGCTTAAAGATATTATCATTTACTGAAGACGATAACTGTAATTGTTATCGAAACGTATACATTTATATAACAGATAAATAAGGAATACACGATATACCCAAAAGACAAGGTTTTTGATTATCATTAACATTAATTTAAGATAAAAATTTAAATTTTTCCAGTTTTTCATTAATACAATTTCAATAATTCGATACATATTGTACATTTTTAAAGTTTATATTATCAAAATTGAATCAACCAATACAGTCACAGTTATAATTAAATTTCAATTTGAAAGTTAAATTTTGTTACTGTTTTCATATGACTACTTACATACGTTATTAAAAATTATTATCATAACAAAAACTCATAATAACTTACATACGTTCTTTAAATTTTTTTGTTTGAAGGTCGGTAAGTGGGTGGTTGGGTGGTTTGGATAGGAGTGTGCGTGCGTACGTGCTTGTGTGTGTGTGTGTGTAACGCAACATCTCAAAAACTTGAAAACTGGTTGCTTTTAAATTTGGCGTAAGTGTTTGGGTTGTAAAAGTCTAGACATCAGTGGTGGTGGTAGAGCCATGGGGTAGGAAATAAAAGGGGTAAATGTGATTTTTTTTGGCCGCAATAATTCAAAAACTTTTACTGTGCCTAAATTCAAATTTGACACACATGCCTAAGACTCCAATGAAGTTTGTGACGATTGGTGTAGGGATTATGGAGTAATAAATATAACATCACGAAAATTACTTTGAATTTCAGGGTGAAATAACCTTAATGTGAAAAACGCGTTAGCAGTTACGCAAGTCTACAATTTATTAATTTGGATTACACATAATCCGGTTTAACAAATTATATTAATGTTCTAATGTTTTTAAACTGCATCTCAGAGTATTCGTAAGGTAAGACAAAGTTGATTATCGACATTTTCAGTTGTGATTTAATATAAATCATACATGAAATATATTCAGTTGTCTGCGTAGTCAACTGGCTTGGTGTGAATGGTACGAGTAATAAACCGTAAAATAAAGGTTCGGGTCTGATAAGAGAATAAACTTTTTGTTTCATTTGCTAACATTTATATTTCAGAAAGCTACAAGCGTGAACAAGTTATAATTTAATCCTAATAAATAAAAACAATAGTTTAGACATTAAACATTCGAATATAGTGTAAACCTGCAGAATCAAAACAGATAATTCACTTCCAATATACTAGTATTTTACTACAGTGTGTCTAAAAGTACATAACTAAAAAACTTGTATTTTATAGTCTATTCGCTGAGAAATGTTCCTGTTAAGTCATGAAGAGTCAATGAGATAAATTATGGTATAGGAAACGCATCAGAAATATAAAAGGAAGAATCAGTTTCATACTTACGAATACTGCCCAAAACAAATAAAATAGTAACTATAAATGAATAGAACAATAAACACTAAGATCCCCATAAACCGGAAGTACTCAATACGCCAGTTTTAATATTAAAATGATTGAAGTTGATGTTCAAAACCTAGAAATCACACGCACACGCACACGTTCTCGAGTGCACGCACACACGCAAATTTCGCAAGAATGGCAAGTTTTAAAAAACCATTTTGGTCCTAAGTGATACTGAAGAGAACTAGTAAATTGGATTACAGAGTGTCTTGAAAACGGTTTTCGTACAACGAAAGAAGACTTGCAGTAGTCTTTTAAAACTGCTTTAAATAAATAACCAAGGCTGCTGGTGCTCTAAGGGAGATATTAGAAACTGGTAACGAGTCAATTATCATCCAATGACTATGGACAAACTAGTAAATCGTCTACTTTTGGATAATTAATGGGATGAAACGCCATTGAACTCATATCTTAAATATACCTAAGTTATGGCAGTAAGAGTTACAAGTAACGATCGTTTTACTAGCCTCTGGATAAATTATTCCTCCAATCACATTCTAACCAGAAAAAAAGGCTGGTGTTCCCCCGTTTTGGCTTAAGTGCCTTTTGCCTAAATTCCATTTCTTGAACCAGCATCTTGAATGTAGTATTGATACCTTTTGGCGGAATCTATAAGTTGGTCCAAACATCTTGAAATAAGGCCCTTTTGGCAAGTTTAGTCCTAAATCTCTACTCCTACATCTTGAATCTGGTTTTAGCGTTTTAAACTAAGGTCACTTTGGCAAAGTTCAACATTCATCCTGCACGTGGCCTAACATTCGTAGTCGGAGGAACCTTCTTTATCATTTTGTAGAGTCATCTTTTGGATGACCGCCGAAAAGTGCTAGAGATAGAATACAGTGGATATCTCAAATAACAGTATATATATATATATATATATATATATATATAATTTTAAGTAAAAATTGGTAATAATTTCGTTATTAAAACGGCCAATCTTGTTACTTTGATGGCCATGAACAAAAATGCGTGGGTTTGCGGTATTGTTAGTGCTTCATCTACAAAATCGTGATTTATACATCAAATTCATTAAAAAACCAAATCTTTTCCCAGTATTAGTTATCTCAGATGTCTAGTATAAATTATCTTTGGAAAAACGGGAACTACGATAAAGCTTATTCTAGCTGGCCCAATTGATAGTTTCTGACTAAGTGGACCATGTGACCATGAATATTATGGTTTATAGCTTAAAAGTCATTTTGAGATATTGTTTCAGTGAATTTATAATTTCATGATTGACCCAGCCATACTTTCACATGTAATGTAGGGCTCGTCAGACAGACCGTAGAACAGATATACTTGAAGAACCGTTAGGTAGTGAAATGTAAAACTGCACCTGGACGTTAACGAAAACGGCGAGTTGAACTAAAATAATGACTGTAGTGACGTATTTAACAATTATGCTGGAAGCGGTAACAACTTTCTTATTTTATCTATTTCAGGTGTTTAGAAACCCTGTACATTAGCATATTCAATTCATACCAATACATTATAAACAAATAAACCCTTAGTTGCCGTAACTGTAAACATGTTCATAACTCACTAGGTAGTAGGAAATTATAGATCTATAACTCCCTCTAATGTATTTTGACAAATATTTGCAAGCTTGTCAGTTGATATATCCATGGTAACAATCCCTACTTAATTTTTAAACGTTCGTTTAATTCTAATAACCTACAAAATTTCGTTTTCATATTTCATTTATATTGAAATATGAAATAAACTTATTTATCTATCACGGAAATTACGTATGTTAATACCATCTGGCAACTTACAATCCCTCGGGACTAACGTTCCTCGAGATTGCAATACGTTGCCATCGGTAATTAACACCCTCATAATTCCTTAATATATAAATAACTATTTCCACATTTGTTATACTGACACACAAAATGTTACATACATTCAAAAAATTAAAAATTTACAAAGGTGTACATTTACATGTACATATTTTTATATATTTCTGGTCATAACGTAGTTACAATACAAGAAAAAAATACTCTTAAAATTGCCATTCTTAAGGCTATTAAACATAGGTGCAGAATAGTACTTATCTATTACAAGTACGTAGATAGTTTCGCTTTTTCTACGACATGTATGAAACAAGGCCACAAATTCAAGGTAATACTAACGATGTTTTCATAGTATATTAAGAAACAAGTTTCGTAAGACGCGTTTTTATCGCATGAGTCCAAGTTTATAAAACGACCCGCGCAGCGGGGAGTTTTCTAATGGACGAATGCGATAAAGTGTCTTATGAAACGAGTTTCTTATACTATTTTTTCTATTTTGCGTATTTGTGTTGAAAATTTTGAAAAAATGTAAATTCCATTTGTCACCTTATTTCATAATTTTGAATGTAGGTTGGCAACAGTGTTTGTTTGAGTTCGATACAAATATAGGGTATTAAAACTATTATTTGTTACTAATTCATTTCAAACTACCTAAAATATGTCCTCAATAGAAATACTATATACATTATAATCGGAATAAAATTACACTATCTATGTAAACTTAATAATTTACACTCAAGTGAAGTTAACAAGGTTAAATGAAGGTGATATTTTACGCAAAAGATGTAATCGGCTTAATCTGAAAGCATATTGACGCTTTATCTTGAAACACAATAAAAAAGAGAAATCGTCCATATTCGGTTTTGGTCATCTTAATCATTGCAATGCATTAATCAGGAATAATTCAATACAAAGGATATATACACATTTGAAATAAGAATAGGTTATGTTACATTTACGTTTACGTACATCAATAAAGAACTTCATTAGTTTACATACCAACATCAAGAAAAAAAATGTTAGGTTACTAAACTTTAATGTCAAACATTAAAACACCCGTTTGAGTGTCATAATGTACATATTAAACACGCAAAATAGAAAAAAAATATTTTGAAATGCGTATGGCTAAAATTATAGAATACCACTAATCCTTTAATTGCAACATAATTTCACAATTTATTTTATATAATTATTTATTTCTCAACGGGTTTCAGTACAACATGTACCAGTATCGAGAGAAAATATATAAGTAAACTAATAACCAGCAGTTATGGTACCAAACCATAAAGGTAAAACAGCAAACTTCATGTAAAATATAATTCTATATTTAAAATATCTATTAAAGGTGAGTTTATTAGATCAACCTGTTAATTCATTGAAGGTACTTTCTGTTTATGTTTATAATTTTTGAATTCTTCCAAAATACCTAATTTTTCTTTTTATTACAACAATACAAAAATTAATACCGTGATGATGTGATTATTTACTATTAGATGTTTCATAATTTGTGTGTTTTTATATTTGTCACATACAATGTGTCCCAGATTCGCTTCTCTATAAAGGGATCTCGGCTTCTGTTATACTTACGGCAAAGGTTAAATGGGGAAAGCTTTAGAGGAAGCTTAGAGCATTCGATATCCGGTTTTAGATTTAGGATCGGTCAATTGGTTTTGAAAATATCGGCGAAAAACCGAAAATGGCGGATTTCGTTTTTCGCCAGTAAATCCGAAATGGTTAATTTGACAGCTGTCACAATGTGAGATTATTCGGCCACTGTTTTAAGACGAATAAGATGGCGTGTATGACATGTCACAATCGTCTTTTGTTATCCCACAATCTGCCTCAACTTTCATTTTTCTTATTGCCGCCATATTTGATTTTTCGATTTTTTGAAAGAGCGCAATATTTCCAGTTTAGTGATGTCTCACAACTGCATAAAAGATTAGAGTTTTATCGAAATATCACACTTTCTAAAGTTAGGCCCTATTTATTATTAGTAGGCCATGATTTATTTGTCGCAAAATAACATTAATAAATAATGTATAAAATTCTTTGAATTTTCAATAAAACATGAAATTAAATAACGACCTCTCAACAAGACACGTTTTGGGACAAATTCCCAGCTATGAGTGTGTTAAAAATAAAGCCAGAAAAATCGTCATTAATTTAATTAATACTTGAACCTTTGAACAACCTACAATAAAATTACTATTACAATTAATTTACAGATTTGCAAAATGACGTCCATTTACATCGATACATTTTTAACAATTGGTGACTGTTTGTCGTACAACCCTAGCAAGTGTATTTCCATTAACACTATTTCTAAATGTATCCAAAACTCTCTGTCTCAGGATTTCTATGGCCGCAGGAGGATCAAACTCGTAGACCTCATTCTTTGTGTGACCTCAGAGGTAGAAATCCAAGGGCGAAAGGTCAGGGGATCTAGGAGGCCAAGATATTGGACCATTTAATGCAATAATTCTTTCATCAAACTGCTCCATTAAGAAGTTCCTGACTTGAATGGTGTTGTGTGCCGGACATCCATCCTGTTGAAACCAGGTTCTTCTGAACTCATCTTCGGTGAGAGTAGCTCGTAAAGCCGGCACAACCTGGTTTCGCAAAAGCTCTAGGTACCTCTGTCCGTTTAAGTTATAGTCAAACAAAAATGGTCCTATAAGTCGATTTCCTGCAATGATTAATAATTTATAATACATAGATGCCCAATTAAAATAGGTAAGTTAGATTAAATTACCAATAATCCCACACCAAACGTTACTTCCAAATCTGGTCTGAGACGTCTCTCTGCCACTTCATGAGGGTTTTCTACAGCCCAATGATCAATGTTGTGCTTATTAAAAACTCCACAATTCGTAAACCTACTCTCATCAGACCACAAGACATGATTAACAAAATCGGGATTTTCATTACACATTCTAGTATACCACTCTCAGAAGCGCATTCGTCTTGGAAAATCAGTTTCGTTAAGTCCTTGAACTATTGTGGGTTTGTATGGATAGTAGTTATTATTTTTTAACACTCTTTGTACCGTTGATTTTGACACACGAATTTCCCGTTATTGCCGATGCACTGGGGTTTTCGTTGACAGCTTGTAAAATGTTTCTGTCACGATTTTCATTATCAATATTGTATCCGCTTTTAGGTTGTTCGAAGGCCCCATAGTTAATTAAATTAATTACAATTTTTCTGAAGTGCGTTTTATGAGGCTGTCGTCGTTTGGGGTACATCTCCAAATACCTCGCTGAGGTAATGTCGGCGTTTCTGTTTGACTGCAAGTAAAGCGCTAACATGTCAAACTTTTCTTCATTTGAATAGGGAACACCGGCCATTTTCAACAGGCTTTTACAATTTGTGTGTCACGTTTATGATTTTAATGACAGAAAAGCGTACTACTTATGAAAACACTACTTTGAATTATTTAATGTCAAAGCCAGAGCCACCTTATACGGAAAAAATGAAACCCAATTTTACTGACAAATAAATCATGTCCTACTAATAATAATAAATAAGACCTAACTTTAGAAAGTGTGATATTTCGATGAAACTCTAATCTTTTATGCACTTGTGAGACATCACTAAACTGGAAATATTGCGCTCTTTTAAAACATCGAAAAATCCAATATGGCGGCAATAAGAAAAATGAAAGTTGGGGCAGATTGTTGGATAACAAAAGACGATTGTGACATGTTATACACGCCATCTTATTCGTCTTAAAAAAGTGTCCGAATAATCTCACATTGTGACAGCTGTCAAATTAACCATTTCGGATTTACTGGCGAAAAACGAAATCTGCCATTTTCGGTTTTTCGCCGATATTTTCAAAACCAATTGACCAATCGTAAATCTGAAACCAGATATCGAATGCTCTAAGCTTCCTCTAAAACTTTCCCCATTTAACCTTTGCCGTAAGTATAACAGAAGCCGAGATCCCTTTATAGAGAAGCGAATTTGGGACACATTGTATAACGCATTCATCGTATCTGATATCAAAGTTTCTAAGCGTTTGTCCAATATGAACAGAATTACTGAATGTGCAGTTCAATTTATAAACATCAGGATTAAAAGTGTCGTTTATCGAACCTTTGGCATTAAATAACTATTTAAGAACATTAGTATTAGTTTTGAAAGCGTTTTTGATGAGCAATTCCGTATCAATAAACAAGTGTTCAATCTATATTATTGTTGTGGGTTAGAGGTAGGACATTGCGCACGCAATGGTAAAATAATAAATAGTATATAATGGGATGAATCTCCAAAGGGCCGGTGACTTCTGAAAAGATCTGTTATAATGATGTATTGGTAATAAATGATGGAAAGGTATAAAAAAACATAATAGTAGGTACATCGTTTAAAAATTTGGTTACAGAATAAATTGAGAGATTATGCGTGATAAAAATAACGCGGTTAGTCAAACGAGTATTAAATTGATGCGCAATTCAACAACGAGTCTTGCAGGTTTTCTATTTTCATTGCATTAAATCATTCAATAGCTTACGACGATTCTGGCAGATGCACTTGAGGTACATTAACTATCTTTTTCTGCATTACACTTTCATAAGAGGTGGTGGTATAAACTACTTGAACAGCTCTAGTTTCATAAATTGATGACGCAAAGCGATTCTTTTCTGGCGAGAACTATATATAAAGTTGTCTGCTCACCTACAAATTTCAAATTTCTTAAAACTCGCTTTAAAGGTGCAATTATCGCGCTTGATTGAAAGAAACTAATCCAATGTTTCTGTCTTTATATGGTATTCCAAATGGTAAAACGGTATCTCTGTATACCGCTCTTAACATTAGGCCACAGTACGTTTTTCTTAAACGTTTCCCCGTAGCGTTTAGTCTTTGTTCAATTTTTCAAATTTTTAGTTTAAATGCACTTCGACAAAATACGTCTTTTCAAAGACAGTGTGGCTTAATGAAGAACGTATGCTTAATTATTGTCAGTAAAATTTGTTCTTCGGCGAGCTGAACAGATCTTGAGTTGACACAACACATTACTCGTGCGACAGACTAAATAATCCAACAATCGCTAACATTACACTTTTATTTGGATCCTCTTTGATGAATTCTTGTCGAAATTATTCTGAGACTCGTCTTAAACTTGGGCCCTTATAGAGTTCACTTCATATAAACAGAAATAATGTTTGACATTGAACAGTTTTTCGTTAGTTGTAGGAATACATAGGATACATATTAAGCACGCAATTCCAAAACACCCAAAGTTTAAAGCCCACCGCATACTATTTTTATTATGTATGGGGCGTACAAAGCACTAAGAAAGGATCTCAACGAAATCCATCTTGGAAGATTGACATATGTATCTCTAAGATTGCTAAATAATTTAGGCTAACGTATTCTGAAAAGTTGCCTCAAAACAATCTATTATAACACTCTTGTCGAACTTTGGATAGTAGTCTTTGTGTACTTTTAAGATACTTTTCTAACATTACATTTTTCTCAATATCATTGTTTGTAATACGCTTATAAACTTTCTCTTTCAGAAAAGGCCACAAAAAGAAGCGATGTAATAACACAGTTTCTTTGATCTATGTCAACAAAATACAGCCGAAGTAAGGTTATGCACTCAAATGTTTTTATCTTAGTAAATCTTCTCCGAAGTCAGCTGTTTTCGTTTCATTATCACAGTATTAAACCATCCGAAACAATAGTAGACTAGTTTTACTTTAATGTTCGTAAGTCAATTAATCCAATTTGTGCAATTAATAAATACGTAATTTTCACAAAAAAGAATACATACTTGTGCGCTCAACATAAAATTTACACATTATATCGAAAAGAATTGCTGTCGAGAACTTCATTTTTTGATAATACGATAAAGCAAAACATCAGGTAAGGTAAGCTAATTTTAAGCACTTTTCAATAACATACAGGTAAAAGTAACGGATCCTCGACCCAGGGCAACCAGCACAGACATGTTGTGGCTACTAGAGCGAGCATAACGAAACAGGATACGTAACTAAACAGCAGTCGTAACATAGCCTATTTCCATATTTAATAACACAAAATCAAAAAGTATCTCCAAACCAAACTTTTCTCTAAGACAACGTGTTGCTTGGTCCAACGTACTATATGCACGCGATTCTGAACTCGTCATTCATCACAATGTATATCCCATTTTCAACTGTACAAAAATTTCTTAACGCAATGGGTGAATTTTCTTAACTCAAGCGAGGGACTTTCCCATTAGATACAGTAAATAACACACAAATGTAATAGCAGTTGCATACAGTGAAGTAAACTTAAAATACGACGAGGCATTACAACCCAGGAGGAACGGAAATGATGCAAATCTGCATTGCGCACACAACAAAAATTGATGTGGCTAAATACTCATTATATACGATCAAAATATATAGACTGGTATTCATAATTATATACACTAAGGAGAAAATATCAACATATCCACTAAAATTCAATTAATGGAAGAAAACAATACTACAATATGCCTAAATATACCGTGAGGATCAAAAGTTTGGCATAATGGATTTTTTTACTTTCCTGTCAGAAATATCAAAAAACTATTAGACACATCAAATTGATTTTGGTAATGGAAAACATTTTGCGGTAGTTTTCAATGTTCCTACCCCCACTCCTTCTGCGCAGTATAACTTTTGTTCCGAAAAACAACTGGTAAGCAATGAGCTACTTCATTTTTGGCCTTCGTTTCTGTTCGTGTTAATACCGAGATCTTATTCCCCTTTTTTAATGTATGGCAATGGTACATACTATTAAGTTGGACCGATACCCCATTCGCTCGGCTTTACGCCGGAGAACATGAGAATTGTGAAGGGCGCCAAGGCTTTAGCAAGATGTAATGTTGTAATGAGCCTTATCCGTGACAATAATAATATGAACTACTAATAAATGAAAACTATGAAGGTGGCTAAGTGATTTAATAGTTAAATGAAACTATTACATAACTACATATCTACATTAAGCACACATGTTATTAATTTAATTGTAAGTTGTATAACCTTTAAAAAATGCATTAATGAGCTATGACGATATGGTTATGTGAGTCTAATCTCTTACAGTGATCGGTATTAGTAATTTTATAATATGTAAATCGTGTACGTATGATAGTGATGAAATGAAATATCTGACCTTACATAGGCAGCTCCTTGTTTTTACCCTTTTTTTTAGGACTCTGAAGGTGATGAACAACCCCTGTTCGTATTAAATATGTTGCTAAGTTGGACCGTTAATAGAACTTATTGCAGTACTATTGCCAGTTAGTTCTGAAGACAAGTTCATTTATTTCATGATTGTTTCCTTCATATAATTGATTAAAAATACCTCAAAAAATGTTAAAAATTACCAATTAAACGCTTGGCTTACTTTTCAGTCTTACTTAGCAATTGTTGATTGGATTTTTAAAGATTGAACTTATGAATACTATAAATTTTAATTAAATTTGTGTTCGCATGGCATAATAATCTGAAATGTCAAGAATTCGCATAGTCTTACGTATTTTCAAAAAATATTTACTTACTTGACGTTATTATCTAGTTCTTAAACAAAATCGTACCTATTAATACTAATGCTTGATTAATTAAAAATTTGTAGAAATCCAAAATTATGTGTCTAACATTGGCAATGTCAAGGCTGATATCACTTTTCTTATCAGAACTGGTCTAGTTCTATTTAGCCTTACCTTGAATTTATTAAAATTTAAACACCGTTTTAGCGGCATCTTTGAATTTTATATTAATGTGCAAAAGTACCGTTACACCAGTGACGACATCAAATTTTTTTTTAGTGAGAACACCTCACTTTCTTAACGGCTTTTTAATAGATTATAAAACGATGATTTCAGTAAATGTACACATTGTACCTTTTTAGTGCAGATTTCAAGAGATATTAATTTTTTAAAATAGAAAAACGAAAAAAACATCAAATAACGTTGTCAACAACTAACATGTTTTCGTCTCTGATGTTATAGAAATAATGTCACGTTTTATCATTTTGAGGTTTTTAAATAATTTTTTATTTTATAGGTTATTGTTATTAATAAATTGTGTTCAAAATGAGAATAAAAGTTAATTTTTAAATCTACCTCTTAAAGTGAATTGATTATTCTAATAATCAATGCAATAATGGTTCGACGCTTATCGGAAACCCAACGGATTGCGGTTCTCATTATTCGAGGTTGTGGAAATCGAGTTCGTACCAAATAATATAGAAGACTTGAAAGAAAATTCCATATATTCGAAATACATGGAAAATGTTGATACTGGTCGTTTTTATTGACACACGTACCAAAGTGAAGAAAGAAAAAGAGAAATAAAATTATATATATATATATATATATATATATATATATATATATATATATATATATATATTCGTTAAGTTTTCCACAGTATTTTTATTTCTGGAAAATTCACGTTTCAGAAACTTATCATTGTTTCCTTTATCAAGAATAATGACAAGTCTCATACATGTGAATTATGTCTAGTTTTATAAAGGTTGGGTCCAAGTGCTTGTCCTACACGAGTAATGGGTCGATGACAGGTAGTATTATTGATTATTCGAATTTATTGTTGCTCGTCGGATCAGGTGAATAGTAGTCTTGCAGGAGTAACATCCTTCTTAATTAGATTCTTCCATATAACTGGGAGACGTAGACCACCATCACATTTATTAATTTATTTATTTACGCCCAAATAATATCCTAGTTAGTTTTGACGTTACATCATTGTTTACAAAAGTTGCCGTTGAAGGTACTGTTAAGATTTCAGTAGTAAACGCGCCGCCATCTTGGATTTTCTGGGAAAACCCACCTTTTACTTTTTTATATGCTCACGTGGAGGACGCGTTTTTTCACCCCTATGGTTTCTTTTCGGAGGCCTTTTTCAACCCTAATTTTGACACACCTACGTGAGAGACCGTATTTTCAACCCTTCTTTATCCTTAATTATTTTTTACTTGCGCATGTGTAGGACGTGTTTTTTCACCCTATTTTATGACAGCTCACGTATAGAATGCGTATTTTCTACCCTATGGTTTCTTTTAGAGGGTCAACCCTAATTAAGGCCTTTTTTGCACATGCTCACGTGAGGGGCAGATGTAGGCCATGGGCTAGGTCTTGGGGCTGGGGCTGGACTTGGAGTTGATCTTAGGGTTATTTTTGATGGTATTAAGGTCCTTCTGGCTATATTAAGAGCAGTGCCCATGGAGGTTAGGCAAATGCACGCGGACACAACGTTGGAAATTGCATAATTAATAAGATATTATTATCGATCCTATAATAATACGTTTACCTTTAGAAGTGTTTTTTCCTTTAGCTGTACCATGCGTTGAACTGAAATATTTTTTGTACAACGTGTCTCACTAAAATACGATTGTGAATGGCTGGATATAAACAGCTCATTACATACCGATCATTAACTATTTTAGAAAGTAATACAGAAAACCGAAATATCGCTACTCATATTTAACAATCATGTACTTACAAAAATTTACATCCAAAACACTTACAAATATTTTAAAAATTTTGCTAACGCAAAAATTACTTTAAATAGTTGAATCTTCAGATTACATAAAATTATTGTATACTCAATTACGTTACACACACACACACACACACACACACCACACGCACACGACACACACACAGCACACGCACACGCACACCACACACACACACACACACACAGCACACACACACAGACACACACACACACAATACACACACACACACACACACACACACACACACACACGACACAACACACACACACACACACACACACACACACACACACACACACACATGTACTTCACGTTATATATATTTTTATCAGTTGAGATTAATAGCAATGTCAACTAAACGCTTTAAAATTTCTAATCTGAAATAAGAGTGACGTAATCTAATTTTATTTGAAATTTCATGGAAGCTTCATCATCATCATCGAGATTTTGAGATACAATCACCTTATCGTCTTCACCTTGAACGATTAATATTGTAACAAGCCTATAAAAGTAGCTAATAAATCGCAGCTTTTATCAGACACTATTATTATTATTATTACATCGGACATGAGGCTTAGCCCTAAATTAACTGTTTAACTCAAATGCTGCACACGCTCAAATCTTTCAGCTCTTCTCAGAAGTTGTACCGTATTCATATTACTTACAATTGTATCTGCATTACTGTTTCGAGCACTGTAGTACGTTTCAAAACATAAACAGAATCTTCAATACTGTGATACGTAGCAGCAAACACATTAGCCACGCTAGTTTCACCATATTATTTACATGCACAGACCTGCACCATCGTACACATACAATACATCTGATCAAAAGCTAATTACACACATAACTCCACGCAGCATCACACGCACGCGTTTCCACATTCACAGCTTTTAGTCAATACAATCAGTGCACGTAGCAACTACATACTAATCGACAAGAACTTTCTACACGTAGATCTAAACGAAAACACGCACTACGCACACGCTACACGCACGATCACACATCGCACACACTGTACGCTCGCACGTACACACGTACGCACACCATCAAACGCACGCACGTACCACGCACGCTACAGCACACGCACTACGATAAACACTCGACACGGTACGCAACGCTCGCACGTACGACACGCTCAGCTCGCACGTCAACCATCACGTACGCATCGCACGCACACGCACTCGCAGACTGACGTACGCACACACACACACACGACACACACAACGCACACGTACGCAGCACACACACACACACACACACACACACAGCAACACGACACACAACACAACACGCACACACACACAAAACACACACACACCGGACGACACACAGACACGCACAGACAGCAGATACACACACACACACAACACATACAACACACAGACACAGACACACAGACACACACACAAACACAGACACAGCACAACACACAGACACACAGACACACGAACAGACACACGACACTACACACACGACACACAGATCACACGACTACACGACACACACACTACACACGCACACGCACACACACTACGACACACACACACACACACACACTACACACACACACACACACACACACACACCACACACACACACACACTACACACACACGACACACACACACACACCACACACACGCACACACTACGCACACACACACACAACACACACACACACACACACACACACACACACACACACACACACCACACACACGGACACACACGCACACACGACACACACACACAACACACAGTACACTACACACGCACACGCGCACACACACAACACGCGCACACACAGCACACACGCACACAACACGACACACGCGCACACACACGCACACACGCACACACACGACACACACCGCACACACACGACACACAGACGCACACGCGACACACACGCGCACACGCGCGCACACACACGCGCACACACGACACAGCACACAACGCACACAACGCGCACACACGCACACACACGCGCACACGCGCACACAGCGACACACACCCACACGACAACGACACACACGCGCACACGCCACACACACCACACACGCGCACACGCGCACACGACACACACGCGCACACACGCACACACACACAGCACACACGCGCACACACGCCACACGCGCCACAAACGCGCACACAAACGCGCACAACACGCGCACACGCACACACGCACAAACGCGACAAACGCGCACAACGCGCACACACGCACGCGACACACGCGCCACACGCGCACACAACGCACACAAACGCGCACAACGCACAAGACGCGCACAAACCGCGACAACGCGCAAACGCGCACAACACGCACACGCGCACACACGCACACACGCGCACACACACGCGCAAACGCGCACAAACGCACACACAACGCACACACGCACACACACGACACAACGCGCACAAACGCGCACAAACGCGCACAAACGCGCACAAACGCGCACAACGCGCACAAACGCGCACAAACGCGCATACGCGCACACGCACACACGCCGCACACACAGCACAAACGCGCACAAACGCGCACAAACGCACACAACGCACGCACACGCGCACACAACGCGCACACGCACACGCGCACACACACGCACAAACGCGCACAACGCCACAAACGCGCACAAACGCGCACGACAAACCGCACACGCACCGCACACCACACACCCACACACCTCACACACACACACACACCACACACACTCACACCACACACACTCACACCACACAACCACACACCCACACACACACTCACACACCACACACTACAAGCACACCACACTCACACACTCACACACTCACACACTCACAACGCACACTCACACACACACTCACACACTCACACACACACTCACACAACACTCCACAACACTCACACACTCACACACCCACACACCACACACTCACACACTCACACACTCACACACACTCACACACTCACACCTCACACACTCACACCACACATCCACACTCACACACTCACACACTCACACACTCACACACTCACACACCTCCACACCTCACACTCACACACTCACACACCACATCCACACTCACACTACACACTCACACACACACTCACACCTCACACACTCACACACTCACACACTCACACACTCACACTCACACACTCACACATCACACTCACACCTCACACACTCACACACTCACACACTACACACACACTCACACATCACACACACACACTCACACACTCACACTCACACTCACACTCACACTCACACCACACACACTCACACTCACACACTCACACACTCACACACTCCACACTCACACTACACACTCACACACACACACTCACACACTCACACACTCACACACTCACACACACCTCACACACTCACACACACATCACACACTCACACACACTCACACACTCACACACACTCACACACTCACACACACTACACACCTACACACTCACACTCACACACTCAACACACTACACCCACACTCACACACTCACACACTCACACACTCACTCAACACATCACACTCACACCACACACTCACACACTCACACACATCACACTCACACACACATCACACTCACACACTCACACACACATCACACACTCACACACTCACACACTCACACACTCATCACACTACACACTCACACACTCACACACTCACACTCACACTACACCACACACTCACACTCACACTACACACACACACACTCACACACACTCACACACACTCACACTACACTCACACACACACACTACACTCACACGCTCACTACCACCACACACACACACACAAACACATTTAGTCATCGTGGCCGATCTTTGCGAAACTTTGCCAAAAGTTGTAGAATGAGCTAATAAATCGATTTAACCTAAGTGAAAAAACGTCATTTTACCTGTTCAAACCTCAACACACCTATGTTGGTACTTTGGAAGTTATTCTTACAATAAATTATATTATAAATACAGTTTAGTACTGCACCTTTTTTCCTTTTAGATTGATGCCATAACAAAAAAAGAGACGAAATGTG
>JARFJB010001412.1:3387500-3495000 GCA_036346205.1 Vesta saturnalis
GACGCACACGCACACGCAACGCACACGCACACGCAACACACGACACGCAACGCACACGCACACGCACAGCACACGCAGACGCAACGCACACAGCAACGCAGCAGCACACAGACGCACACGCAACGCATACAACGCAACGACACACGCAACGCATACGCATACAGCAGATGCAGACGCATACGACATGCACACGCAGACGCAACAGCAACGCAGTACAGACAACGCAGCACGCAACGCAGACGCATACGTACAGCTACATGCGACGACAGAACAGACACAGACAACAGAGCAGAGCAGATAGCAGATGCAGATGTAGATGCAACAGATGAGAGCAGAGCGAGCACACAGACGCAGACGACAGCACGAACACACACAGCAGCACGCAACGCACAGTCAGACGCACAGCAATGCAGATGCAATTATACTGCAACGAGACAGACAGATACAGCAATGCAGATCGCAGATCGTCACGTGAGCAGACTGCAGACGCAGATTGCATGACAGATGACTGCAGACGCAGATCAGACAGCAGATGCAGAGCAGCGCAGCGCAGATTCAATTTGCAGATACTCAGAACGGCGCAGACGCTATGAACGTCTGAGAGACAGCAGACTGTCAGTACGCAGAGATTGACGCTGACAGAGCTGAGGAGAACAGAGCATACAGACACATCGACGCAACACAGTATTTATCAGCACTATAATCACCTTGACACGACAACAAGATCACATCTCCATATCACATAAACACATACTATATATCTGCGACGCATGATGCATCTATCTGTCACATCCAGTTAGTACTAGCCCGAATTTTAGATTCATTACCAATTGTATCTTTAAAGATAACTTGATATACATGAGCATGAATTCACATGAGATGACCTTTAAACGGTGTGACATGTACTATTCAGTTGAAACTTGAGATCACAGCCTACACTGTCAGTAATAGATATACTACAACTTAAATAACTAAAGGTTCTTATGAAGACAGCAGTGTGCGTCATTAAATTTCTATCGAAATTTATCTATAAATAACAATGTCCTAGGTTCTATTGCAGTTTAGCTACGCACATTATGTATATGTAGGCTAATGTAAGCTTTATGATTATTTTCAATTTACATTTAGATAATTAGAATGACGTTGTGTAATTGTCATTGCAAGATACTTATTATAATGTAGTCATTATTGATACTACATCATTACAATGTAGTATGTTTATATATTATGTAGGTCATTCGAAGATGACACATGTGCATTTCTAAAGATTTTGAGTCTGTGAGAAATATTAAGTCACATTTAAACAGTCATGCTATATAATATCTTAAACTCGATTTAAGTCTTTTAGTATAATGTGACAAGGCGTCATTTGACATACTGTTTCTAATCTGCAACATATATATTATAAAATGACATTGTTAGCTGTATTAGTTTCAATTCACTATTATGTTAATAATGTGGCACAGGTAATGTGATTCAGTACCAAATAAACATATGAAATCTTAGATACTAATTCGAATTGACATGTATAGATTGCATTATTTAAGACAGAGTTGCTGGTTAATTATTGAGTTCTAAAATCTTAACTGATTCGAATGCAATATACTATTTTACCTTAAGTACACTTATAAGTATCCTTCAGTGATGACAATTTGTGTCATCATTCTAACTATGATTGTTTCGTACTGAAGATTTGGTCGTATCTAAAATCACATTGTCTCTAGTCCCATTATTAGTTAAACATATAATCAGCATTAATTAGTGTTAAGATTAATGTGCATCAAGGCGTTATGTGATTCAAATGCACAAATGAAAGTAAACATAAACTTACCGAACAAATTGATTAGTTGAATAATGACAAGCCTTTTATTATGTACAATTGAAGATTTAACATTAATTAGCTATGTTTACTCAGAAAGTCAACTACTATTTGTTTGAATAATTTAGTATCATTCAATGATTACAGTGTCAATATGTTCTAACTTTGTTCATAGATAATATTCAATTCAAAGAGCATTGTATAGTCGATTTATTGAGTAAACCAAGAAGCTGCTATATTAAGTAAGAGTTACATAAAACGATAATTTCTGATACTAATGATTAATAGTTTCTATTGTCTTTAATGAAGAACTTATTACCGAATACAACATATAGTCAAGTTTATTTGTCTAAATTTGTTAAGATAAAGTTATTACTTTGTAATGAGCTTAAATATTTGAGTCTGTTCTTATAATAGACCAGTTTGAATTATTACAATATATTCTCATATATTATCATTATGTATTATATTGTTATTAATTATGTATTACTAAGTATACAGTTTATCTACAAACTTAAAGTGAAAAATTTTTGTCAATGAAAACTGTATCGGAACAAATGGTTAAGATCAAGATTATTGTAGAATTTGCATAAACTCAAAAGGTTATAGATTAAAATTAACACTTGTAGAAGTTGTAAAATATCATGCTATAACTGATTGAAGTCATTTGAAAATGTCGTATATTATGAATGTAATGTAATTTAAATAGTAACAACAACTAGTCATATAATTATCATCTAACCACTTAATAGTGCAATTTTCGTACTTTAGCTTTATGTTAAAATTGGAGAATTTTAAGTAAAATACAATAACAAATTTTCTGAATCAATTTATGTAATAACTCATTTGAATGTCATGAGACACTTTATGTACATAGGTTACAGTGTACATTATTTTGCACTTACTTGATTGATAAGTTATGTATTACTTTGTATGCATCTTAGTTATCCGTAAAAAGAAATAAGTGCTGTTGACATTGATACATAAAGCCAGTTCTTTTAAATTGTAACAATACTGCTTTTGTATATTCATATGTGAGGACTTTTATGGATAATGTGCTATTTGAAATTAAAACTAGTCTACTCGTTATCTTCAGCAAGTACATTTGCTTAAGAAATTACGTAAGCTAATGAACTTTTTGTCAAGTTGTGAGAAATGTATGCCGCTAGTATATCTTACAACTGTTAAACATGTAAATTAGATTTGTTAGAACAATCTATAGGTTAAATGATTAAAATGAACAAACGTGAAGACATTAAATCCAGGAATCTTGAGAACACTGATAACATGATTATTGTGTATATTTAATACAAACAATAATAAGATGATGTAAATTTCATCAGTAAAACTCAACTGAATACAGTACGTAAATTTACTAGTAACTAATTTTATTCCACAATACATAATTATCTTTACGTAGCTAAATGAAAGATGAGCAACACTTCTGTATAATCATGAGTCTAGCATTGATTATCTATGTACAACAACATTTATCAGTGATCAAATTATTTTTATCTTCATGGACCGAAGCACTGTTTCTTATTCATTATAACCTACAAACAACATAATCTTACGACTTGTAAATTTACATTGATAACGTCTTTGACATTATTAAAGTATACGCATTCTTCTCGTACTAAAATATAAATACTTTTGGTCTTTAATATGTATCTTTAAATTATAAATCTAGCACACTTTCGATAACTGTTATCTTCGAAGTAGTAACTATTTGTTAAAGAATTCGTGTAAATATTGTAGAACAATTTTGTCAAAGTAAAATTAAAACATGACATCACTGATTAATATAACATTTGAGACAACTGTATAAAGAACTGTAAAGTTAGAATTCAGTAAAGAGATAACTAGGTCCACTTCAAAAATTCTATAGTTAAACTGGACCTTAAAGATAGACAAATCAGAACTTGGAAGACTAACGTTCGTATAAAATGTAGCCAAAGACACATACAAAAATTTATATTATTATGTAAGTTATTTAATAAACTTCAATTTGAATAATGATCCAGAAATTTCATCAAATTTAACCTTTCACTAAACGTACTCTGATGTACACTTAACAGCTATTAGCTTCTTAAACTAGAAAAGACGATTTAAGCTTGCTTAGTGACATCTATATGAAAGCATGATTCTATTACATCATAGTAAAAATAGTAGACAATAACATCTTACTATGTTAATACAAAATTGACGTACATTCTTCAACTTCAGTCAAAGAGAAGTACTTTTTCTTATACATATTTCGAACGACATGCAAAACAACTATGTTGATAGTAAGTTGTTAATTTAGTTACAACGTATACTTTCTTTTTATTGAATAAAATATTTAGTCAACTACGGTTATACAATATCTCTATAGAATACATAATTTTTAGATGTACTATTAGTACATTGACTGGATATTTCGTTAACTACTCTCTAATTAGTGATTCGAAACTACTTACATGTAAATCTTGTTCATAGGATTAATATTCGTCAAAAACCTGAATAAAGTTAACAAAACAAGAACCCTTAGACTAACAATTCTATGAGTTAAATAGATGACTTCTGATTGAGGAATTTGCGATAAGAGAATGTACATAGCGTCGTAAAATTACGAAATGATGATACAATTATCGATGAAACGTAATATTATTTTGCACATCTGATAAATTAAATATTTAGTTCGACAAGACACAGAGTATGTCCAAGCAGTATTCAAAAGTGTCACTTGTATAAACTGTATCTCTGTGTCAAAGATGACTTATTTGCATGACTTCTACCAGAAAACATAACGATGATTAATAGATGTAGTTTCATAAACTTACGATTTAACTAGTAAATAATGTGCGTGGAATTGACATAAATAGATTAATGCTAATTCATGGGCAACAAGCACTACCAAAGTTTACACACCTCAACATTACAATAGATTATTTTCTAAATATTGATGAAACCTTGTTCGATACTATATGTCTGAATGAAATCTCATTACTTGAAAAATAATACACGTTTGAAATACAAATATCAAAGATAATCAAATTACATTTCTAGGCATTCAATTATCATGATCTAATTATACGCATGCGAATAGGACTTTATTGAACAGCAAACTTCATGTAATTCTTCGCTTATATAAATGTACCGATTTTCAATATTACGACCATATACTTTTATATGTAAACAACCAAATGTACACTCGATAATTTAAAGTTGACATCGTCTATGCGAAAATACTGAATATAGATGTATACATTATATTGCAAAAATATGATGCTATTGATCAATTTTATTCGTTAAATTGTTGAAGTAATAAGCAGTATATCAAAGAAGCCGTTCCTGTTATTAATAACTTATGCCTTTGTGTGAATAGCTTATTTATGACTTCTTTATATAATAACATCAAACACATTTTTCGATAATTATATTTAAACTAAACATTGCAGTGGTAAAACAGGCATATTTATGCTTGTACTGCTAGAACAGACGTTTTGCCAATCCATTACCAGAAAATACTTAGCTAAAGGAACGAGGATTTTCAAAGAAATCATTAATGGAAAGTGATAATACTAGATGTTAATAACAAGTGTAACCATGGCTTAACTTTCATAAAGAAAGAATTCTAGAAGATTGGAAAAACAGAAAAAGGCTACTCTAATGTGCTGACCAGAATTAAAAAAGATTCAAGCCAGTATATATGACAATAATTTAGATCTATATTAGAACGAATTTCATCATGTTAAAAATTAAAATGTTTTAATTAGATAGTTAGCATTGTAACCATAATATCGAAGAAGTCTAAAATATCCCAAAAATTGAAGTCTTTTAGATAGTCACATTGTCAGCAACAACCTTCTTTAAAATCTCATATGTTAAATTAAGTTTGATGAAACTCTTATTTGTTCATAACTCTTTACAACAAGATAATTATAAAAAACTCAAGAATGATAAAGAGTGCAACGTTTTTTGTAAAAAACAATTTTCAAAGTAGTTAAAAATAGTGCGTGAATTTACATATTAATTGTAATTCTATTTGAATTAAGGTGAAAACAAAAAAAGCATACCAAATTAAAATTAAATCAAATTAAACGTATCATTATGATTTTTTTAATTATTAAGATGAAAACCTATTTAACGGAATTTTCTTCTTTCTATTAAAATTATTAGGGTTTTATATTCAAAGTTATTAACAACATAAAAATTTTCTTGACAATTTCCATTATTGAAATTGAAGTATAGATATTCAGGCATGGTCAGCACAGCAACCCTTCTGGTTAAATCTTTTATGTTTTTGTTTTACAAACCGTTTTTTTCCATTTACCCCATGAACAAGATCTTAACACCCAAATGAAAAGGGTTTAAATTTTGGGAAAAGTTTTTAATTTTCTTTAGGAAAAATACCGAAAATTAGGATTTTTTCAATTTATTTTAACTTGCAAAAAAAGAAAAGCATAAACAAAAATTTTTTCTTTAAGGACGCCTAAAGGGTAATAACAATTAATATCAAGGAAACCTTTCGTGGGTTTTTAAAATTTTATTCCTTAAAATTAGGGAAAATTTTTTTTGCTCATTATAAAGATTTAATTACACCAATTTTTTGACGTGGATGGTGGTTGGATAGTTTATGAAGGTATCTATCAGTGTGTGTCGGCTTTCTCTAAACCTTAAAAGATAGTGAATTATTATTTTTAGATATTAATATGTCAAGAAATGGTAAACTTCCATTAGTTTATTTTTCCATGGTAAACTGAATACTAGGATGTATACCATTTATAAAAACCAAAAACTCATGCAGTGCTTCCTCTCCATGTCTCCAAATAACAAATGTGTCATCTACACATCTATACCAAAGTGAAGGTTTTTTAGGTGTATTTTGTAACGCTAATGTTTCAAATTTTTCCATATAAAAATAATAATTCACTATCTTTTAAGGTTTACAGAAAGCCGGCAGGCACACACTGATAGACACCTTCATAAATTATCCAACCACCATCCACGTCAAAAAATTGGTATAATTAAATCTTTAGTAGATCGAGCAAAACGAGTTTGTTGAATTTTGAGGATGAATATAAATATTTAACAAAAAATCCTTACAAGATAATGGATATTCACTTACAGATATTAATAATGTTATTACACCTTCTAGGCGTAACCTTAAAGAACAACCAGTTCTTAATGTTGGTACTGTTTTTCTTTCTTTTATAGATAATGTTACAAATAGAATTTAAAAATCCTAATTAAATATGGCATTAGGACTATTTTTAAACCTACAAGAAAAATTAAAGAACATTAAGATCACCTAAAGATATTCCAAACCCTTTATCATCTTCCGGAGTGTATAGTTATCTTGTTCATGTGGAAAAGTACACATCGGAACCACAAAACGTAGCTTTGATACAAGACGTAAAGAACATATGAGATTTGTAGATTAGTCAACCAAGAGGTCTGCTGTGGCTGACCATACCCTGAATAATCTGAATCATGACATTCAATTTGACCATATGGTTATTGTCAAGACGAACTCATTATTATGTTCGTTTACCACATGAAGCTATTGAAATATATAAACACCCTAATAATTTTAATAGACAAGAAGAAAAATGGTGTCTCAACAGTTGTTACGATTCTAGACCACAATGAGCGCTTGCATCGGTTGTATGTGTTAGGCAACACACAAATCAGTTATTAGTTTTACAGAAAAATACAGGAATTTTGATAAATATCCTATAGGTGTCATCCTTTGCAATTCTGTAAATCAGGATGCGTTGTATGAAAATAAGATTAACTTTGCGATTCGTTGATAACCGTCGATAGTGTCTAGTTACATTTGTACCTAAATATTGCGAATTAACAAAATAAGTGCTTGGTGCAATTGAAATTATTCTCTGCCTTTTTAAAACTAACTATTTTGTAGTTTTTGCGTATGTACAATTTAATTAGTGTATATTTTGTTTAAAAATTAAGTGAAGTGACTAAATTTGTGGATTAGGTAAGTATTTTTTTCTATTCATTGTACAATTGAGGGCCGATCTGTTTGTATGGTAGTATATTATTATAGGAGGAAAAGTAAGTGATTATACGCGAACATGAGGGAGGCAATTATGCGAGCGCAAAATTAACTTATCCCCGTGATTATATCATGAATGAAAACAAGCAGCATTAGATTGAACCTACAGCAGCTTTTTAAATTTTTGAAAATATTTGAGACTTAATAATTCAAATCAAAATATTTGCTAAACAACAAATTTAACTAAAAATAGCTGCTGTAGTTTTAACCGAAAGGGATTTAATAATTTTTAATAAACTTGCACTATCTCAACGTCATAGACGTAAGTCTAAGGTTCGATGATTACCGAAAATATGGAACGAGAAAAATTGAAAGAATACAGGTAAATACCAAACTAATCTAATATAAATACTTTTATTATTTTAAATTAGAATTTGAAATCTTATAATTAAAGTGTATATTTTATAGCACTCTACCAATTGAGGGCAAGCCTTATCCAGTATTGGAGGAAGAGATAGAATTACTAGCAGAAAATTCAGGTGTTGATTGTGCCCATGATTATTTTTCGACAAAAGGAAAGAATAGTAAAATGTTTCTTTCAGTGCACAACAAAATATAGACGAACCATTAATGGATTTGGAAGTTGAAAATTAAAGGAAGAAACGGAAAAGTGGGTATTATTATACTTGCATTCTTTACAGCAAAGGTTAATTTGGTTCACAAAGTCAAGCTGCTGAAGGAACTTCTCATTTAGAAGAAGCATAAAAAGAACATGGAAGAGTATGTATCTCATTGTTATACTAATTCAATTCACAAACTCTCATACTTGGCGCTTGTCGTTTTTTGTCGATTTTATAACATACGTTATTTTTAGAGTAATGCAGAATTGACAATAGAAAAGGTAAAAAAGACAATATTCTGTCTGGATACAGAGTTGTTGAAATATCCTATTTTACAAACTGCATAGTAAAATAAAGTATGTAAGGCAGCCGACCTAAAATTGTCAAAGAACGGAGAATATTTGTCAGCACGTTAACCATGGAATGTTCTATGTGTTATAGAACATATACCCTATTAACCGAAGATCCTAGCTTAAAAATGTTAAAATAATGTTTGGGGAACATTAGAACTGGCACATAGAACACATGCTTGAGAGATTTACATTATGGATGTTCCGTGTATGTCAAAAAAAATGTTTTACGAAACTGAAGAACAGTTGAGCAATGTAAAGAATGAAATAAAATGGATAAGGTAAAACATAACATGTTTCAGATATGGATGGCATCATCCATTACAGAAATAAAATGCCGCAGCGGAGGAAAGAAGAATCGCTATTGAAAACAATGACGTGGATTGTGATGGTATGCCCTGGATCACAGTATATTTAGATGGATAGAAAGGCTATGGCCATAATTATGATGCGTCTGGAGTTGTAAGTAAATAAAAATCATACTTAAAATACCTTCATTTCTTGTAGGGTGTAATTATAGGAAAGAGGACCGGCAGAATCCTGTATTGGCGGTACGAAATAAATTGCATAATATGCACTAAAGCAGCTAATGCAAATGTCGAAGTGTCAACACAACTTGCTTCCAACTGGACAGGATCCTCTGCTGCGATGGAGAGTGATATTATTGTAGAGGATTTATGCAAAGCGAAAAGTTCATGGATTGAAGTATAAAAAATTATTGGAGATTCAAGTGTATTTCGAAAATAATTGAAAAAGTTTCGTATCGGCATTCAGACAGTATAAATACTTAAATACGATTTTATCGTTGTTTTCTAGGTACTTAAGGCAGAATGTAAAAATGTAATTAAGAACTATAAACGCCTATATAAATTAAAAATGACACTAGAAGTTTTCGTTAGCAGCGAAAACTTCTTTCTGCAGAAACCAAAAAAAGCAGAAATGTGCAGGGCTGTATATGATAATGCACATGGGGACATTGGTTCCAATTAAGGACCAAATTGGACCAGCCCATGTTTTTATGGATCACTCAATGTGCAAAGATTATAATTATAAGTATTTTTATGAACGAATAAGTTCAAAAATATGTAAAAGATTATAATTGTACAAATGTTATGACAGCAAGAGCAGGCTTTTGATGTAAAAGCAGTGGATTATATCGACATATACATGGTATATAATTCTTCTTAAATAGAATACCTAATTTTTCTTTCATTTGTACACTAAATCTTGTGGTGGTAAATTCCTTTTAATAGACAATGAGACGAATAATCCCCGAATTATTTATATTTTGGCACGATTCAACATGGGCAAACGACTTAATTTAATTCAGAGGATCTTTTCAGAACAGAAAATCTTACAACTTTACGATAATAAAGGTATCATTCATCGAATATTGTTGACTTTAATGCTTATTTACTGCTATCAACAGGTTTTGATGGCACTATGATGCATGGAAAGCTGTACGAAACGAAGTCCAAGCATTTCTTATTTCAAAAGCTACAGTCTGCTACACTCAGAACTGGTGTCTATACGGGAAAAACGCAACCTAAAGCTGAGGTGAGACTGTGGTCCCGCAGCTCAGCAACCTCCATTGGATGAAGAAAGTTGCAGAAGAAAAGAACTCTAAGGCATTGAAACCTATGATTTATACTTTCCGTTTGTAACTATGCGGGGTCATTTATGTAGATCACGCTAAGGAAAGAAATAGAATAGGAAAGAGACAATTGGGCATTTACAATTTGTATATATCTTTTAGGAATCGTCTTACGGCATCAAACTTTGGTTCTGTAATTAGACGTCAACCTCACACTTCCTGTCAATCATAGTCTATTATTAAGTAAATTGCAGTACTATGGAATACTTAGTGCGTTAAAATTATTTCCTCTTATTTGAGTGAACGTTATCAATTTGTTCAAAAGTGGTATCTCTAGTAATCATTATGTCCACCCATAAGTCCGATTTATTAATGATTAAAACTGGCGTACCCAAGGATCCATACTAGGACCCTCTTGTATTTAATTTAAATGATCTGCCTATGGACCCATTAATGGACATGTTGTTTGTATGCAGACGATGTTAGTATAGTTGTTGCGGGAGAACGTCTTACCCAGTATCGTATTCTTAAAGTTATCAAACAAACTAAACAATGGTTCACCAAAATCCCACGTTAAACACCGATAAAACAAACCTGTTAATTTAATTTCGGGATTATACGGACACGAGCATAAATATTGTTGATAACTCCAAAATTTTAGGATTACATGTAGATAATAGCTTAATTGGTCCATCGAACATCTACAAATTACTCTAAAAAGCAAATTACTTATTGAAAAGGTTAAAAAAGTATCCTTTTTGCCACTTAGAAATTATTTTGGTATTTTGAATGTCATATTCGATATGGTATTCTTTTTGGGAAATACCCTATGTAAAAGAATTGAAAACACAAAAACGTGCAATTCGTACATTGATGGGTTTAGGAAGGGATTCATGCAACATGCTTTTAAATCCTGCCAAATAATGACGGTCATCAACTTGTACATATATGAATGTCTGGTATTTGTGTTTAGAAACCTCAATCAGTTTAGTTTTAACTCGCAATTGCATTCTTACAATACAAGGTCCAATGCGAACATTCCAATACCAACAGCAAAAATAATAAAATTTTTAAATCTTATATCTACACATCACCTCTTTTTACAATAAACTTCAAGCTGAGTATAAAGCTAAACAGATGAAAAGCTGTTCAAATCTAAAATAAAATGTCTGTTGACAAACAATCCATTTTACTCGGTAGAAATTTTGAATTTTAAATCGTCCAATATATTAAGGAAAATTTTAGTATTATAAAATATTTATAACTATCTAGGCGGTATTGTTTGTAAACTTTGTGTTTGTTATATTAGAAAAAAGGTTAAACCACTACTACTACTACTACTTTTTGTAAAGTCTATACTACAAAGAACATCATTTTCACCCTGCCACAGAATATGGAAAATGAAGGAAGCTGTTGCAATTTCTTTACTAGAGGAAAAATTAAAAGTGAAGGTTGACCCAAGTGGCTATTTGATACTATCCACCCATTTCTGGCCATCTTCAGACGGTAAGATAAGGAGTTGAGATAGAAATAGTAGTATTGTACTTTTCGATAGGTTTAGTTGGCTCTACGCATTTAGTGGAAGTTAAATGCTTGTATAAATTAGCCCAACAGGATCTAAGCTTAGATGAGAAATACAAAAATGTTATACTTGTTTAGAGAATAAAATGGCAAAATACAACTCAAACGGCACCATAACTACTACTATCAGGCATGAGTGATGACAGATGGCTACTAATACTTATCTTTTATTACCGTTTATTACTTATCTTAGGTTCAAGGACAGTTGCATATAACTGGAAGAGATGCTTGCTATTTTGTTGCTTAATAAATGACAAACAAGAGTTGTTTATTGAAGAAATTTTGCGGGATGACGATTTATGGAATAATATAATGGTGAAACTAGTTAATTTTCACATATTGTATTCTTCCAGAAATTGTAGGAAATTTGAAAAGAGGAGAAAAGTTTGATCCTGACTACATCTTACAGGCAAAAGCTGAGTATGTCAAAAGGAAACTAAACAAGAAGGCCAATCCTAAGTAGTTCTTTTCATTTTCGAAATATTTCCAAAAAAGTGTATTTTGGCCACTTTTTACGATTTTTTTTAAAATTGCTACTAGATAGAAAATCAAATTTCTGATCGAAAAGTATTCTTGTGATTTTTGAAAAGTTAACCTTTACGAGATACCGTTATTTTAAAATTATGGTTTTTGCTATTATGTAGGAAACCGTTCGTTGTACAAAAAATGAATGTAAACAAAAATAATACAATTTCCACCACTGCATTATCCAACCATTGCTCTACGTAATAATCAAAAACTTTTGAAGATTAATGTTACGGGAATTTACTTGAATTCCTAACCACCCAGCATCTACGTCCTCTAATGGCAGATACGCCAACGCCGCGCACATGCGGATATGGAGTCTAACTTCTTCATTGTTTTTTGTATTTAACAATTAGGACTTGTTACAAGTCCTAATTGTTGTATTTTACGCCAGACACTGCGTATAATGAAAATGACATCTGTTCTTGCGTTCAAACACATTCTTTACTGCCAGAATAACAGCGGTTTCAAAGTCAGTAAAAGCTATTAGATTCCAGGAAATACTGTTTTTATAATTGTAAAAGCCTCTCATTGTTGTTCTAGTTTTGTTTTGCAATAAAGCAAAAGCAACAGGAAGAACGTTATTTTCCTCTTTATTGCTTCCTACATCGGCATGTATGGTATAAATCTGATGTGCCTTCCTATATTTGATACTAGTAATAACAATCGGTCTTCAACACCATCGTCAACAAGTAAGAATGACGAACCGTCTCGCATTACGAAAATGTTTTCAGGAATAATAAGTTCATTTGGCGATTTTGCTTCTGATATTAATCCTTTTGCTTGGCGTCTATGACGGTATAATGTTGATTTCACGGATGCAAACAATTTTCACACAACCCACTTGTCGATATCGATGTCCCTCTAGGATAGCTAAAGACTTTCCTTTATTCGATTCAATAATTTCCATAATGAAATTATACTAGTTAATAATAATAATATTGAAAAGCACAACGGTAGGTACAAAGTAAAATAGTCTTCAAAGGAAATGACAAACATTTTTAAGGCAGCCCTTCTATATTGGTCGCATAAGATAAATTCTACAAATAACTAATTTCCGTAATGCCCATTAAAATCAAATTAAAAGGGAATTTTATTTTCAAGTTCAATTATAACAAAACATTGATTAACAATTGTCATTTACTCAATTAATATAACATTTATTGCATTCTAAACAAATTGATTTAAATTTGATATTCTATGACCATAAATAAGTCTATTTCCAGTAAATTTCAAGAAATTGGTTTCAGACATGGTTTTTATAACAAGCAATTGTGTATTATTTAGTTTTTAAGGATTTTTATGTTAAACAACTTTTCTTCCTAGATCTCAACACAAAACATAAATAACAATAACATAGCTTTGTATTCTTTGTATTCTTGAAATAAATTTAAAATCATTTGAGTTTTATTGTTTTACATAAAAAATAATAATGGCAAGGAATTGATAACGTTGCATTATACCTAGAACGTCTGCAAAAAAAAACATGACACGTCATCGGTAATCCAATACCTAAAAAGGTGTTCGTTATCAGTTACTTATTTCACCGAGACATTTCTGTCTTTGTTTATTAAAAAGTACTGCAAGGGAACGTAACGAATTTCATGTAAAGCATCCGTGCTCGCCCACTTTTAGATTTCACAAGTGCTGTAGGAATACCACACTCCTGCGAGTGTGTTTCGTGACTAAATAATGGCGCTTTATTGAATTTTACATTGCGCTTATGGTAACAACTTAGTAAATGCATAGTTTAAAAACGGTGCCACAAAATCCATTCATATTACGTATGATGCTGCTACACACATATTGTAGGACTTATTCTATTTTAAAACGTATACTTGTACCTACCTGTCAAATAATATCTTCGTACATTTTAGTTATACGTGGAAGTTACATAATTTCTTCAACTATTTCTTTACATTTGCCTGTAAAATAAAATAGCCAAGTCCTACAACAAACTTTCAACTATAAATTACCAAGTTTGATTTAAAACTATTACGTTTTAAGCAAACTGTGCATTTAGAAAGGAATGCATGTTTTAGCATAGGTGGAAACCCCAGCATCTTAAAAAAAAAAATCATAATGTTACGTCTTAATTTTGATTTTAATTTTAACTTTTTAGGTCTAGGTTTTTTGTTTTCGTAGAATTTGAAGCAAATGCTTTACCAATTATATGTTAGATTACCACAGCACTATTATTTAACATAAATTAAATTAAGATTAAAAAAAAATTACAAAAACATTCTGCATTATGCTTTTCATTGTTAATAACGTTACATTGATAAAGATATCTCTTGTGAAAATCCTCGTTCCTTTTTAGCTAATATATTTTCTGGTAATAGCGGAGGCTTGGCAAAACGGTCTGTTCTATCGGTACAAGAAGCATAAATATGCTTGTTTTGCAACTACTGCAATAGTTTATAGTTTGAAAAATAATTATCGAAAAAAAGTTGGTGGTTTGGATTAGTTATTCTTTCAGTAAGTTTTATTACGACAGCTGCACTTTGACCAAAAACTTCTTTATGCAATGAATTTAGTTCTGTAGTAGGACCTTGATATAAGTCATAAAGAAAAGCTACTTCCACACAAGGCATACAGTTTTATACCCCACGGACACGGCTTCCCTTTGATATACTGCTTAATACTTAGCTGTCCTTTGAACGGAATAATTTGTTCATCAATGCTCAATTTTGTTTCAAGTGATAATTGTATACATCTATTTCGTATTTTTTCGTAGACGATTCTAACTTTCCAAAATTTATCGGTCTCATTTGGTTGTTTAGCATCAATAAAATGTACATGGGTTCGTAATTTTGAAAATCTTGTGGACATATTATCCATAACAAGATTTACATGAAGTTTGCTGTTCAATAAAGCCGTATTCGAGGATAACTTAGATTTCCCATGATAATTGAATGCCTAGAAATGTTTTGATTTCTTCGATATTTGTATTCTCAAAGCGTGTATTATTTTGCAAGTGATAAAGATTCGTGCATGCAACAATAGTATCGAACAAGGTTTCATTGAAATATTTAGAAAAAATCTATTGGTGAGTTTGGTAAGATTTGGTAGTGCTTTTGTGCCCATTGAATAGTAGTGGGCGTTATGTATTTTATGTCTTCCCGCCATGCTATTTTTTCTATCTGTTAAATCGTGTTTCTTCAGAAACTCATCTATTAATCTTTTACGCCCCTTTTTGTTTCTGGTAGAGCATGACAAAAGGTCATCATTAGTGACATCAGGAGATACAGGGTTTGTAAAGTGACACTTTCAGAAAATTCTGACTCCTGATCATTTACTTCGGTCATTGTCGGGACCTAAAATTAACTTATCAGATGTGCAAAATAACTACTTAACGATATTACCGATAATTTCGTTCTCATTCTGCAGATCTTCGAACGCCATTATGTCATCATTCTCTTCATCGCATAATTCCTCCACATCAGAAAGTCCAGCCTCTATCAACTCATACAATTCTTTTGAGTTAAGGGCTTTTTGTTTTTTAACTTTATTCATTTTAACACGAAAAAAATCTATATAAAAATTACATGTAGCTTAAGTTTTTCTTTGAATCACAATATACTAATAGTACAATTGTTTATAATGTATATAAACAAGGGTACAACTAACATATCCTTTGCGTTACCATGTACTACCAATAGTACATACGAAAATATCTTATGTTTACTATAAAGAAGATAATATTGGTTGACCATAAAATTTTATTCAACAAAGAAAGAGTTTTAACTAAAAATTAAAACTTACCTCACAACAATTTTTAACTGCAAAAATGTCGTTCGAAAACTATGAAAAAGAAAAGCCAAAGTTTCTCGTGACATGAAGTTAAGAACTGATTAATTTTTTAGAAATAGAAAGATTGTTATTGTCTACTATTTTACAGAATTAATAAATCTGCTATTACATCATAGATGTCACCACGCAGCTTAAATCGCTCATTTTCTAGTTTAAAAGCTAACTGTAAACCGGTGTACTACATGTAGTACGCTATGAGTGAAAGGGTTAAATTTGTGAATGCTTCTATCATATTCAAATTGAAGTTTTTCACAACTTTACACTTACATCATAACTTGATTAAATTTTGTTAAATGTGTTTTTTGGCTGACAAATTTCATTGTTAGCTTTCGCCGTAGAGTGTTCTGATTTGTGATCTTTAAGGTAGTTTAACAATATTTAATTTTTAATGACCTAGTTATTCTTTACTGAAATTTAATTTTACAGTTGGCTTTATACGTTTCTCAAACTGTTATATTAATAGCAGGCTGATGTACATGTTTTAATTTTTCGACTTTGACAAAATTGTTTACAACATATTTAACAATTTTTAACAAATATTACTACTGACGAAGATAACTGTAAGTGTTATCGAAACGTTTAGATTCTATAATTTAAAATACACCATTAAAGAAACCCAAACAAAATAAGTATTTTATTATGTGTGATAATGGTGAAAGTTTACATTTTCAAACAAATATACTTCACTAATTTTATTTTGAAACGAAATTCAGTTTGAAAACTACATTTCCTTTCAATAGGATAAACGTACGGTACGGTATGGTAAGGTAGTTTCAATTGTCTTCATTAACGTACAAATAATATAAACGAAATGTAGACCAGATTACAACAGCAGGCAAACCAACAGCATGCGGTAATAATACAAAGGTATCTCCATTTTTAGTTCTCCAATATAAAAAATTGCATTTTGTGTACTTAACTTCGTGATGTCATCGACTGCGCTTCCTATACGATCAATTACACGATACGAAATTAATTACCATATTGGGTGTTTCTTAATAAATGAGGGTTTTCCCAATGTCAGGGCTTTCCCTGTTAAATATGATATATACCAAAATGTAATCAAAAAGTTGCATTTGACAGGATCAATTCCGCCACCGTCGATTTAAAGCTAGTATTTGAAAACGAATTCGAACGTCATCAAAGATGGTATTGTAAGTAAATTAAGAATTGTATTCGGATAACATCGTAAAATTTCTAAAAGCTGTCAAATCCTAGTATTATTTGTGTTATTATGTTATTAACCCTAAAATATTTGAATTAAATTTTGGTTACCTTTATTTTAATTATACTTGTACGTTTTATTGCCTTTTATTTACGTAAAATTTGATTCATTTGTATAATGAAATAGTTCTTAGGAGGAAAGAAAAACGCAGAAAAGGGGAAAATATGGAACGTCGCTTAATGAGAGACAAAATGATCCCTTTCAGTTAAGTGATAGAACATTTATTGATTTGTTTGTTCGTCGAAAGATATGGTGAGAAATATATTGTATCCTGGTGCCATTCATAAAAAAAAACGCTGGCAGTGGATCCAATGATAAAGTATTTTGCATTATATTTTTTGCCACTGGATTTATCAGAGGACTGTACAGAGCTAATTTATATTTAACCTGTTGTTTCTAGGTGCATTATAAGTTACCTTTAATTGAGGAATTTAATCTATAACATTCCCAACAACTGTAACAAATAATCAAGTTTTCCTGGTGTATTAGGAGCTATTGATTCACATGTAAATAATTGCCCAAGAGGAAGAATTTAAATAGAAAAGGTTATCATTCAAAGAATGTTCAAATCGTAAGTAATAATTTATACATTTGTACAATTAATGGAAATTATTGAAATTTTAAACATTAATTCAAGGTTAGGGCCCAATCACGATTCCTATATTTGGAAAAATTGAATATTTGTGAAGAATTACAACATAGATATAACGAAGGTATAAAAATGATATTGTAATGTTTGTCTTATTACATTACTCTGATGTAAAATTGTATTTCAGGAGATTAATACCTTTACTTTGATTCAGGCTACCCACAAGAACCTTGACTAATGAACCAATAGTTCATGCACCTGAAACATCAGAGTTCCAATATACTCAAAGACACGGTAGCAAGAAATGTTATACTTCTGTTTTAAAAGGATTTATGCCTATTGCAGGAGAGAATTGTATAACCCTCAAACAGTGTCGGTATTATCAATTTGCAGTGTTACATCATATTGTGTAATTTACTTTTAAATGACTGTAATGCCTCCTGAAAGAAACAAATATGGGCTCTCATCACATAGAAGAAAATAATGATGGATTTCGCAAAACGGAATACAAAGTATTTCCAATAATTATACAATTTTATTACTTTACTTAAACAGTATTATAAACAGTACTATAATAAACCTTACAAGTATTTTCACATATGTTTGTTGCACAATGTTACAACTATCACCCATTCTTTTTTATCCAGTGGAACGTTGTTGTTTATATTGTTTCACCAAAAGTGTTTCATTGTTCATCTGTGTTATTTGTTCACTTAAACTGTTTTGTTTATTCGGTATTTGCTTCTTCTTACAAGGAGGAAGTTCGTGTGTTTTCGCTTTTGTGGATTGATGTTTTCACTTCCTTTGGCAGTTGATGTCTTTTTTCATTTAACATTTATTTCACATTTCATTTTTTATTTACCTCTATCACATATACATTTGTACTGTAATCATGTTCATTAAATTATCCTCATTTATGAAAATCTGCATTATTCGATTTTCTTCATTAACCTTCAAAATATTAATTAGATTCAAATTAACACTGGGTTTATCAATTTAATAAATAACTACAACATAATTACATATGTTCATAAAACTAGTTACATAGTTATTTTTCTTCAAATAAATGCCATCTTCTTTTCTACTTGTAGAAGACATTTTTAATATTGCTGATGTACTTGGCTGTAATTAAAATATAATTAACAAACTGTATGCATTAAAAATGAGTACCTGTTTTGTAATTAAGTCCAAATTTAATAATGAGTCATTAATAGATTTTGTCCCATTAGAGAAAAAAGTCTCTCTTTAGCTGTTAGAATCATTTAACTGGCCCCCCAGTTTTAATTTACTGATTTATTTTAGCAGCTTTTGTTTTTTTACTTTTGAAATCAGCTAACGTATGAAAATAAGTATGTAATACCATTAGCTAAAGGTGTTATACACTTAAAATTTGTATAAAAATTGTAGTAGGTATATTCAAAATAAACACTTACCTTTTTCCACTCATCTACTGATTTTACACCAAATAACGAATTTAACTGGTTGACGAGGCAGTCCATAATTTATTTAAATTTTGACGACCATCTAAACCAGTTGCACGATTTGTAATAATTTTGTTTTTTGAAAAACAAAACACGTCCCAATGATCGTTATTTACTCGCATTTTAAATTTTAGGACTTCAGTTACATCGATCTCCTTCTAACACTTCCAAATGGCTAATTATCGCTTGTAAACGAGGAATAGCAGTAAACAGAACGAAGGGTAGAATCGAATGAGGGAATCCCACACCAGGAAAGAATCTTAAGATTCGACATGGATTAGAACGAAGGAAGGAAATGAACTAAATTATTTTGCGTATAAAATAAATTGATGTGCCTAAACACTGATGACGGATTATAAAAATATACACGGAGATTCGTAATTTGACACTAAAGAAAATATCAACGCAACTTACTCGAGTTACCATCAGCTGTTTTCTTATTTACACAATTAAGGTTATAATACTTTAATTTACATCGACTAGATGTACCATCCCAATTTAAGATGTAATTATTTAAACCATTTATATTTACTTAATTGTTGTTAATTTTCAAGCCTAAATGTAGTTAGCTATACTCAAGCCTTTCGATTATAATTAATAACTGTAGACAAGCCCAATTCTGCATTAATGTTGTTTCGAACGTGTGTATATTATTTATCTGTTTGTTCTTGCACATACTGATTATTTATTGAACTCTTAAATCTAACGAATGTTAAATTACTGCATCATTACTCATTACAATTACATAACTTTAGGTCAGTTTCTTTCATCTGACTTTGACCACTTTTAACTTCTTTTAAAAATCATCAATAGGCTTGTGACTTTATGTTAATAAATAATAAGAAATTTATTTGACAACCCTTTCAATGACCAATTGCTTTCATTTCAACCATCGTTGACATTACAAATTTACATATATCGACTTGTATGAAAATTAAAAAAACTACCTTAATTTTGAACTTCTATTTATAATTCCATAAACAGAAAGGATATTTTATTTAACCAATGAAAATTCGTAAAATGATTTATAAGACAGATGATAAATTTTTTAAATTTATATTTTCTTCTTAACACACGAAAATTTTGTATAGTTTCTTAGGCAAACATGAATTTTATTATTATAATTTTGATGCTGTTAACTTCAATAAACTGAATTACATTTTTTTGCCATCAAAGTCGATTACTTCAATTTTGATTGATTTTAGAAAATTTGTTGCGCCATAAAATGTGACGTCATTAAATTTATTTTCTAAATTGAAATCGCGAACGGTTTTTTGTAAAACAAATGTGCAATAATTATTTATCAAAATAAGTTTCCATTATTTTAATTTTATATTTCTTTGCAATTTTGCAAATTTACGAAATTCCATAAAATGATATTTTGCCCTTCAAACCAAAATAAAGTCATAAGTTGACAGTGAAGATGTTACCTTTATTGCTAAACGAATTTAATTTTATTTTATACAAACATTATTTCATATTTCGCTTTAAACTTCATTTACATTTTGAATGTCCTATTATAAATTGAAAGATACGTCATATTAAACAAATATTTCAATGTATCTAATTTATTTTAAACCCATAACAGTATTAATTTCATATATTTAAATTTGTCAAAATATACATTTTACATGAATATTGTATTTAACTTAATGAATATTATCCTATTTTATCATTGACAGAATAAATATATTTTGATCAACACGTAACATACAAAAAATTTAATCTAGTCTAAACTAGATAAACAATATAACTTTATACAAAATAAACAAAGATAAAACAACAACCAAATCTTGCATGTGTAACTAATAAAACATAAATTCATTAGACAGTAGAACTATCTCATCCTATTTTAATTTTGTCTGAATATAAATATTAACCAGAATAAGTAAATGTAGATTTCGTTAATTTGTTAAATTGTATTTTAGCCTCAGAATTTATTTTCTATCAGTAATACAAATTACATTATGTACCAGTATTTTAATTTACATGGTAAACATAAAACATTCCTTGCATAATGTATTACATTTGATATCTTATTGTTCTGGCGTTTTTCTTTCAGACATTCCTTCTGGGAAGATTAAGAGCACTGTTAAATTTCTTCTTTTGTTTGAGTTTAGTCATTCTAAAGTGTCCATGCATTTATTGTACACATGTTCAATGTTTCTAATAAATGGACATTGTAAAAATCGTCAAAACAGAGCACAATGTTTCTTTTGACAGTAAAAGATTTTACTCTTTCTAATAAGCGACTGTTCATTTTCTCGTGTAAAATTTTTACAATATACGTTCATATCATAAAAATTAAAAACGCACGAAAACACACACACACACACACACACAGTATATATATATATATATATATATATATATATATATATATATATATATATAATCAGGTCCGCCAATAGTGCGTGGACGAAGCTTTATGAGTGTATACAATTCGTTTTCAAAATTATTTATTGCAGGATTGTGTGGGATCTTTCGGTTACAATTAAAAATATTTTCAAAATTACTACTATACAGGGTATTACAACACAAAGTTATATTTTTTAATTGGAACATACCTATATTATTATAAATTTGGATTCCTGGTTAATTTTAAGGGCACTTTATTCACTATATGAGGTATCTTAAACCGCAATTTAGGGCTATTCCATTTTTTGAAAATTTAGAGGTTGAAAAGAAAATTGTAAAACCGTATGAGAAATGTGTAACAAAAATTTTAATGGTTGATTAGTCATAGACTGTGCTACATAAAATCGTAAAAAAGTACTATTATCTTATTTAATTTTCGAGATATCGTAATGCAAAGAAGATTTTCAATCATAGATAATTGATTTTTAAATGGAAATTACATTGTTTTACATTGTTAGATAGGAATTTAATTAATTTTTTATGATATAACATTGTTGGTATTTATGTTTTGCCGTTTTTGATAATCCAGCTTTTTACTAATTTGCAAAGTTTAAGATTTTAATCTAGATAACTTGATTTATTTAAAGGAAAGGTATACATTGTGTTACATTGATAGATAGGAAATTTAATTACAATTTTTTTGATATAACATTGTTGGTATTTATTTTTGGTTTTTTGATAATCCAGCTTTTTACTGAATTTATCGATTTTAAAAAAATATTAAATTAAATGTTGAAATTGTCAACGTATTTAAAAACTGAATTTTTTAATAAAAAGCTTCAACCCGATCAACATATTAAGTAATTGACAAAAATTTTAATTCTTTCATACCAGAGTTTTTTCTTCCCAAATTTTATTCTTCAAAGAAAAAAAATCCAATGGAGTTTTTAAATCTACTGGCCAAGGTATCTCCTTGTTAATTTTCGTAAACGTGAATTTAACCACTGGGTTAAATTCTGGCATATAGAAGGTGGCTTGTTGGAAATACAACCTTTCGAGAAAGGTACATTCTCAAAAATGATATAATTCGTTTTCTGAAAATATGATATTCTTTGATGTCCATTGGAAACAATAGTTAAATATACCTGCCCAAACATTCACTGACCATTTATTTTAGACTAACCGAAATTGGTGTGGATTTTCATTTGAATAAAATGAAAATTATGTCTGTTCCAAATCCATTTCGATGAAATGTACATTCGTCGGTAAATAATATCCCCGATATAAAATTTTCGTTCGCATTAACTGTTGTTGAACCCACTGGCAAAAATTAATTCATTTTGAAAACTTGTTCTTTCAGCTCTTGATGTAATTGTACATGATAGGGTGAAATTTATTTTCTTTAACATTCGTCTCACAAGTTACTGATTTCAAATTGTCACTTAATTTCGGAATACTAACGTGGGGGTTTAATGTACTTGAAGAAATTCATTTTCTTCATTTGTAACAACTTTAGCACTTTCGTTTTTAGGATATCCAACACTTCCAGTACTTTCAAATCTTTCTAAAAGATTGAAACGATTCTTCTGGTTGTCTTTCAGATAATGCCCGTAGATTCGACGGGCCAATAAACAATTTTGTTTGATTCTCAAAGATATCATGTCAACTAATTCATTTTGCAAAAATTACTCATTATAATTCTTAAATAAACGTATAGTATATGATGTTCGTAAAGTTAATTCAAACATTCACAAAAAGTAATTAATCAGTTAGTTTGAACAAAGCGAAATGACAAAACAGATATATTTGAATTTTGTTTCATTTTTTTTATAGCTTGATTTAAACAATTATACATAATATTAAACCTACGAAATCGACAAATTCAGTAAAAAGCTGGATTATCAAAAAACGGCAAAAATAAATACCAACAATGTTATATCAAAAAATTGAATTAAATTTCCTATCTATCAATGTAAACAATGTATACCTTTCCATTTAAATAAATCAGTTATCTATGATTAAAATCTTAAACTTTGAAATTCAGTAAAAAGCTGGATTATCAAAAACGGCAAAACATAAATACAACAATGTTATATCAAAAAATGTAATTAAATTCCTATCTAACAATGTAAAACAATGTATACCTTTCCATTTAAAAATCAATTTATCTATAATTGAAAATCTTAAACTTTGCATTACGATATCTCGAAAATTAAAAAGATAATATTACTATTTTACGATTTTATGTAGCACAGTCTATGACTAATCAACCATTAAAATTTTAGTGTTACATTTTCAATACGGTTGTTAAATTTTTTTTCAACCTCTAAATTTTCAAAAATTGAATGCACGCCTAAATTGCGCGTTTAAGATACCTCATATAGTAATAAATGCCTTAAAATTAACCAGGAATCCAAATTTATAATAAATACGGTATGTTCCATTTAAAAAATATAACTTTGTGTTGTAATACCCTGTATACGAATAGTAATTTTTGAAAATATTTTCTAATTGTAACCCGAAATAAATTGAAAAAAATTTTAAAAGTAGTATAAACTCAAAAATTTCGTAAAATTTATTATTTTTAATTTTAATATTAATAATTAATTTAATTATAATAATTTATTTTTTAAATTTAAAATATTTTTTAAATTTTAATTTGGGGATTTTTACAATTGAAAAATTTTGAAAATTATTTTTCGGGTTTAAACCAAATTATTTTTTAAATAAAAGTTTTATTATAAATTTTTTTTTTTTTTTTTTTTAAAAAAAAAAAAAATTTTTTGAAAATTTAGGTTGAAAGAAAATTGTAACAAATTGAGAAATTGTAACACTAAAATTTTAATGGTTGATTAGTCATAGACTTCATAAAATCAAAATAGTAATATTATCTTTTTAATTTTCGAGATATCGTAATGCAAAGTTTAAGATTTTCAATATAGATAAATTGATTTTTTAAATGGAAAGGTATACATTGTTTTACATTGTTAGATAGGAATTTAATTAATTTTTTGATATAACATTGTTTATTTATGTTTTGCCGTTTTTGATAATCCAGCTTTTTACTGAATTTGAAAGTTTAAGATTTTAATCATAGATAACTTGATTTATTTAAATGGAAAGGTATACATTGTGTTCATTGATAGAAAAATTTAATTACAATTTTTTGATATAACATTGTTGGTATTTATTTTTTGCCGTTTTTGATAATCCAGCTTTTTTACTGAATTTTCGATTTTGGGTTTACATATGTATTATAATTGTTTAAATCACCAAGCTTGAAAACAAAAGAATATTAGAAACAAAATTCAGCAATAGTATCTGTTTTGTCATTTCCTGTATGTTCAAACGTAACTATTAATTACTTTATTGCAGTGGAATGTTTGACTTAACTTTGAACATCAATACGTAATACGTTTATTTAAGAATTATAATGAGTAATTTTTCAAAATGAATTAGTTGACATGATATTTTTGCTTGGAGAACCAAAAATTTTTATTGGCCCGTCGAATCTACGGGCAGCGTTATCCTGATCGAAGACAACCAAAGAAGAATCCGCAATCTTTTAGAAAGATTTGAAAGTACTGGAAGTGTTGGATATCCTAAAACGAAAATAAAGTTGTTCAAATGAAGAAATGAATTTCGGTATTGTGGTTGAAAACCCCACGGATTCCGAAATTAAGTGACAATTTAAAATCAGTCAAACTTCCGGGAAATGTTAAAAAAATAAATTTCATATCATGTACAAACATCAAGAGCTGAAAGAACAATTTTCAAATAATTAATTTTTGCCAGGGGTTCAACAACAGTTTGCGAACGAAAATTTTATATCATATTATTTACCGACAATGTACATTTCATCGAAATGGATTTGAACAGACATAATTTTCTTTTTATTCAAATGAAAATCCCACCAATTTCGGTTAGTCTCTCAAAAAAATGGTCAGTGAATGTTTGGGTATATTTTAACTATTGTTGGTCTTTTTTTCAATGGCACACTCACTTAGAATATCATAATTTTTAGAAAACGAATTATATCAAAGAATGTACCTTTGGCTCAAAGAAATATGTATTTCCAACAAGACCACCTTTTCATCATGCCAGAATTTAACAGTGGTTAAATTCGACGTTTCACGAAAATTGATAGGAAGACAAGGACCGATACCTTGGCCAGCTAGATTAATATAACTCCATTGGATTTTTTTTTTTGGGGTTGAAGAATAAAGTATATGAGGAAGAACCAACAACTGCTGAGAATATGAAATTGCAATTAGAAATGTTTTTGCTACAATTACCCTAATATGTTAGATCGGGTTGAAGCTTTTTATTAAAAGAATTCAGTATTGTCTAAATCATGGTCGAAATTTAACATTTAATTTTATTATTTTTTCCAAAATCGATAAATTCAGTAAAAAGCTGGATTATCAAAAACGGCAAAAAATAAATACCAACAATGTTATATCAAAAAATTGTAATTAAATTTCCTATCTATCAATGTAACACAATGTATACCTTTCCTTTAAATAAATTTATCTAGATTAAAATCTTAAACTTTGCAAATTCAGTAAAAAGCTGGATTATCAAAAACGGCAAAACATAAATACCAACAATGTTATATCAAAAAAATGTAATTAAATTCCTATCTAACAATGTAAAACAATGTATACCTTTCCATTTAAAAAAAAGTTATCTATGATTGAAAATCTTATACTTTGCATTACGATATCTCGAAAATTAAATAAGATAATAGTACTGTTTTTACGATTTTATGTAGCACAGTCTATGACTAATCAACCATTAAAATTTTGTGTTACACATTTCATACGGTTGTTACAATTTTTCTTTTCAACCTCTAAATTTTCAAAAATGGAATGCAGCGCCTAAATTGCGCGTTTAAGATACCTCATATAGTGAATAAAGTGCCCTTAAAATTAACCAGGAATCCAAATTTATAATAATATAGGTATGTTCCAATTAAAAAATATAACTTTGTGTTGTAATACCCTGTATAGTAGTAATTTTTGCAAAAATATTTTTAATTGTAACCCGAAAGATCCCACACAATCCTGCAATAAATAATTTTGAAAACGATATTGTATACATCATAAAGCTTCGTCCACGCACTATTGGCAACTGATATATATATATATATATATATATATATATATATTTCTGTGTGTGTGTGTGTGTGTTTTGTGTCGTGTTTTGTGCGTGCTTATGTATTGTAAAAAAAATTTAACAAAAAATCTTAGAGAAAGAGTGTAAAATCTCTTGGGTTTACTGTCAAAGAGAAACACGTTGTGCTCTGTTTTGACCGATTCTTTACAAGTGTCCATTTATTAGAAACATTGACATGTGTACAATAAATGCTTGGACACTTTAGAATGACTTGAGGAGGACCTTCAAACAAGAAGAAGAAAATTTACGGCACAGTGCCCTTACATCTTCCCTCAGAAGGAATGTCCAAGGTGAAGCGAGAAAAAACGCCAGAAGCGAACAATAACCATATGCCAGGAATGTAATACTTCATTATGCAAGGAATGTTTTATGTTATACCATGTAAATTAAAAACCCTACTGGTACATAAGTGTACCATTTGTACCCCCCTGTCCCACTGATAGAAAATAAATTCTGAGGCTAGAAACCTACCAATTTTAAGCAAATTAACGAAATCCTCACACTTTACTTATTCCTGGGTTAATCTTTATATTCAGGGACAAAAGGATTAAAATAGGATAGAGATAGTTCTGGGAGGCTGTCTAATGAAGTTTAGTTGCTTTATTTAGTTGCACCACATGTGCAAGATTTGGTTGTAGTTTTAGGTCTTTGTTTAGTTTTTGTACTAATAGTTATATGGTGTTTATCCTAGTTTAGACTAGATTAGTAATTTTTGGTGTATGTTACGTGGTTGAGGTGCAAATATATTATGTACTACTTCTGTCAATGATAAAAATAGGATAATATTCATTAAGTTAAATAACAATATTCATGTAAAAACCTGTATATTTTGACAAATTTAAATATATGAAATTAAGCTACGCCACTGTTATGGGTTTAAAATAAATTACGGATACATTGAAATATTTTGTTTGAATATGACGTATCTTTCAATTTAAGGTACAATAGGACATTAAAAAATATAAAATGAAGTTTAAAGCGAAATCTGAAATAATGTTTGTAGAAAAATAAAAGTTAACATTCGTTTGGAAGCAATAAAAGGTAACGAGTCTTCACTGTCAACTTATGACTTTATTTTGGTTTGAAGGGCAAAATATAGGGGCGCCACTTATCTATGGAATTTCGTAAATTTGGCAAAAATTGCAAAGAAATATAGAAAATTAAGTAATAATGGAAACTTATTTTGATAAATAATTATTGCACATTTGTTTTACACAAAACCGTTGCGCCGATTTCAATTTAGCAAAAATAAATTTAATGACGTCACATTTTAAGGCGCGGCCAACAAATTTTCACATAAAATCAATCAAAAATTGAAGTAATCGACTTTGATGAAAAAAAATGTAATTCAGTTGTATTCAGAAGTTAACAGCATAGGAAAATTATAATAATAAAAATTCATGTTTGCCCTAAGAAACTACACAAAATTTTTCTTGTGTTGCGCAAGAAGAAAATATAAATTTAAAAAAATTTATCAGGGCTGTCTTATAAATCATTTTACGAATTTTCATTGGTTAAATAAAATATCCCTTCTGGTTTGGGCATGGAAGGTTATAAATAGAAGTTCCAAAATTAAGGTAGTTATTCTTAATTTAGCCTTTATACGAGACGGTCGCAGATATATGTAAATTTGTAATGTCAGAACGATGGTTGACCAATGAATAGTAATTTTGAAAATATTTTCTAATTGTTACCCGAAAGATCCCACACCATCCTGCAATAAATAATTTTGAAAACGATATTGTATAAACTCATAAAGCTTCGTCCACGCACTATCGGACTGTATATATATATATATATATATATATATATATATATATTTATATATATATATATATATATATATATATATATATATATAGAAGTGAGGCACCATGTGCCATCTTGATTTTGACGTCACAAGGATGCCATGGAGCCCGTATTTTCCACCCTTATTTTTTATGGTTTCTTTTCAGTGGTCATTTTAAACCCTTGATGGAATTTCAACCCTGATTAAGACATTTTTGAATTTTTGATGCCTGCGTGTAGGAGTGGTTTTTTGTTGATAATTTTTTAATAACTATTTTTTATTAATTAATTAATTATTTTTTAACCCGGGGGAAATTCTCGATCCTAATCTGTTGCCCCATAAGATGATCTTAAATCTGTATTCTGATAAGGGTGCGTAAATAATCATTTGATGTAAAAGATAGTTTATTTAATCTGTGTCTACTATTAACATTTATTAGAGCTTGTTTATCAGATATTTGAATGAAACCCATTTAAAGGATTGATTAGGTAATAATTACGTAAGTGACAAAATTGACTGTATTTCCCTAGACCACTTTTCTAGCGTATTTTTAAAAATTTTATTGCCATGATTATTAAAATTATCACACTCCTATCTACAGATTGTGACTTTTTTACATATACGGGAATTTATTTATACACTGGGTTTGTATTCTAATAAGGAGTTCTCGTTTGCAAGGTTGTTGTCAGGGTTCTGTTCGCGGATTAAAAATAATCATCAATGGTTTATAAACGATATGTTCTACTAACTAACTAATTTTCTTAATTGCCGTTTTTGTTATTGTTTACAATGTTAAATAAGTGTGTAATTTGTATTAGTATTAGTATTACATCAAAAATTCAAAATCTATTAGACCTCACTTTTCATCAGAAGAGATTGCATAATTGTAGGTCTTTTTGTGCTTGCTCACGTGAGGGGCGTATTTTAGATCTCGAGATTTAGTGTGGGTTTGGTCTTGGAGCTTGAAGCTGGTCTTGGACTTGGGCTATGTCTTGGGGCTGGGGCTGGACCTGCGATTGGTCTTGGGGTTGGTCTTGGACCTGGAGTTGGTCTTTGGGCTAGGGTAAGGTGACAACTATTTTTGGTAATTATCTTGAAGATAATTTTGTCTGGGCCTAGCGTTCTGATTGAAAAGGATGTTATTTAGTCTATTTAAATGAGGTTGCTGGTAGAGTATCTGTTAGTATCGTTTAGCGATTCAAGATGGAAGGTCAGTTTAAGCACCCCTTTTCAGCGATAGTAGTGGGAAATCGTATTTTATCGTGGATTTTCTAAAAAATATCAAAACTGCCTGCGATACAGCTTTTGAAAAAATTATCTGGCTTTACAGTGAGTGGCAGCCTTTATTCAAAGATCTCTCTGTAGAATTTCAAAAGGGTTTACCTGATATGGAACAGTTTGACGGAGAAAAACCTGTCTTAATAATAATTGACGATCTAATGCGCGAAACTAACGGCTTTGAGGTTGATATGTTTACAAAGGGTTGCCATCATCGAAATCTAAGTGTGTTTTTCTTAACGCAGAACATATTTCATCAAGGACGTGGACAGAGGGATATTTCTCTCAACGCACATTACATAATTTTGGTTAAGAACCCACGTGACAGAGCGCAGATACAGCATTTAGCAAGACAGATTTCGCCGGAAAACCCGAAATTTTTAGAAGCCGCGTACCAAGATGCCACTTCAAACCCGCACGGATATTTATTGTTCGATTTAAAACGGAATACACCGGACGTGCTACGTTATAGAACAAATATATTCAGGCCTCAAGGTATCTGTCAGGTATATATAGCGAAAAAAGGGTTTAAGCCTCACAGTCATAAATATTACATCATATATATGATTGCTGACGTTTTTAGCGAGGACACTGATATCCTGCATGCATTAGCCAGATTAAATAAAAGTCAACATGACGCTTTATTGAAATATTTGAATAGTAAGCAGGTAGAGTATTTGTGAGTGTCCACATAACATTTTAAAAGGTCGTGTACCTCTGTCAGCTGATCAGAAGCAGCGACTCTCTCAACATAAGCACACTTTAAGACGCTTGGCACAGAGAGGCGAGTCTATAAAAAAGAAGAAACAATTTCTTGTACAGAAAGGTGGTACATTTCTACCACTCCTATTTGGACCATTACTCGGCGGAATCCTGGGTAATCTGTTTCAATAACCATGGACCAATATCTGAAGAAGATGATTATTCAACTGATGGACTTTATGCAACGTTTACAGGTGCCAGATGTTACACAAAACAACATTTTAAAGCAGCTGGGTAGCGATATGGATAAAGTTTTGAAACCGAAAATGACTGACCATCACAAATGGCAGCAGTGCAACCAAATTCTTCAAAGGTATCTACACTATTCCAATCAGTTACGTTAGGCCACCAGCATAACAATCAGCGGTGATGCTGTTGCTCATGATATTAGGGATTTACCGCAACGCAAAGATCTAGCGGACCATGAAATAGTATCAACACCTCCGCCTTCATATAAGAGAAAAGGCGCGGCTTTCTTACGTATACTGAATACGCGCAGTGAGGTAGTTTGGGATAAAAGGGGTACTGTCACAATAAAAGACGAGATCATACCACATTCCAACAATATCGATCTGGTTTCACGAGACGTTAAGAAAACGAAAAACTGCAAACCCGCGCGGTTGGCGTCAGTTTGCGACGTACATTAAAGAAATAAGTATACCACGAGAGTTTATCGGAAATACGCAAAGACATGATGTTTTTGTATCACCCAGCGTTGAACGGACCCTCATAACAACTATAGGTGAGAATTGCGATGCTGACGGTGAAACGCGGGAAACACCGAGAAGAGTTTCTCAAAGAAGAAGAAGAGGAATTTCACTAGATTGGGATTCGTGGCGGACATAACATAGATGCTGTATACTGTGATCCCTCTCACCCGGCAGGGTTCGCTGGTATAACACTTTTAACTAATGCTGTAAAAGATAAAAAAAAATATGGGGAGGTGATTAAATTGGTTGCAGGCACAGGAAGCTTATACGGTACATAAACCAGTCAGAAAAAAGTTTCCACGAAATAAATGTATTCTGAGTAACCTTTAGGAGTTGTGGCAAGCGGATCTTTGTGATATGCGAACGTAAACACAATAGTGGATACAACTACATACTAACGGTAATCGATGTATTTAGCAAGAGGGCATGGGCGAGAGCACTTTAAACGAAGACAGCCTCATCTGCAATTGAAGCATTCGCGGATATTTTTAAGGATTGCGACAATACTCCGGCAAATCTACAGATGGATAAAGGCAGAGTTTGTAGCGAGCAGTGTACAAAACTTTTTCAAGAAACAAAATATCAATTTCTATGTAACAAATAACCCTGATGTAAAAGCATCTGTAGTTGAAAGATTTAATAAAACATAGAAAACAAAGATGTGGCGTTATTTCACTTACAAAAATTCCTACAGGTATATTGATGTACTCGAAAGACTTGTGACTGCTTACAATAGTCCTCATTCAAGTATAAAGATGGCCCCTGCGGCTGTAAACGATAAAAACATTTTGGAAGTGTGGAATAACCTGTACGCGAAAGGTTTAGGTCCAGTACGTCATCGTAAATATAAAGTCAGGGAGCATGTCAGAATCGCCAGAACTAAGTACACGTTTGAGAAGGGATATGAAACCAATTGCAGCGAGGAAGTTCTTACAATTAGTGCGGTGATAAAAAGAAGACCACCAGTTTATCAAATAATCGATCTTAATGACGATCATGTTGAGGGTACCTTTTACGAAGAAGAATTGTGGGTTGTTACGGTTGATAATGATACTCTATTCAAAGTCGATAAAATTCTAGCAGAGAAGGGCCGCGGGTGATATAAACAATACCTGGTCAAGTGGCGTGGATACAGTGACAAATTTAATAGCTGGGTGTTAGCTTCTCAGTTGAGAGATATATAAAAATGGAGTTCTATCTTACCTTATTGAATAATAGCTCTATGACGTATTTTCCAGGCAATATGACGTCAAGTTTTACTACGCAGCTACCAAATCGGATAAGATTAACGGGGTCGTGGGTTGTAGGGGTATCGGAAATTCCGTACCCATGTTCTTTTGCCGCTGTAAGTGCAACAGACAATTTAATTTATTATAGAACAGAGCCACCTGGAGAGAACGTGCTAGAAACCATATTAAAAAAGGCCGTTGAATATTTTCAACGCGACAACGCGAAGATCATTTATATTGAAGATGGCTGGTACGTGACACGTTTCGTTTCAGGAACTTATGCCAGCATAGAAGAAATTGCCAAAGAGCTAAATAACCATGTACTAATAAGTAAATTGCTAACAATCGAATATCATAATCTAACTAAGCGCGTCACTACGAAATTAAAAACTCAGCTCTCGCTATTCGGATTCTCACAACATCTAGCCTTACAATTGGGTTATTGTCCTGTAACGAACCGCAAGTCATTACTACAAAATTTTTTTAATTAATTAATTATTTAACAATCAGCCCTCGTAAAAGAAATGATGTAAAATTTCTTAGTATTCATACACCTGCAAAACTTGATCTAATATTTCTTAGTATTCAGTATACTCAGTACCTAACTTAATATTTCTCATTACTTCGTTTGATTGCACAACAAAAATTAATTTGTTTCCCCTCCAACGTAGATTTCATAAAACATTCAATGTTTTATACGTCAGAGTAATCTCCGCCAATTACAAATAGGATTCCCCCAAACGGAAGCCACCACCGCCTACCGAGAGTCCCCTATAAAAACCGCGCCGCGCACCTTTTGAATTATTTGGGCCATTCCTGTTCTGGTTTCCGATCAGAGCAGGTCGTTAAATTAGAGCTAATTACTCTGTAATTAACTAGTAATTAAATTAAAATTCGATTCTATCGGCCGGTATCAACTTAACGATGCCGCGCCATAGACCGGGCCGAGAGGTCTACGACGACGACGACGGTGCCTCTGGGTCGACACCGCGGATTTCCAGGGGACGCCAGCGACATAACGAGGTATGGTACGGTTACAAGCCGGGTAACCTACCATCAACGAGTACCGCCAGTTGATACCGTCGCTTCTGTCCTTCCGTGGAAGGGCGCCAGAAGCGACGCGCCACCAGCCGCCACCGCTCAGAAGAGGAGAAGGCCGAAGAAGACAGCTGCCTGCAGAAGACGTCGCCCCGCCAGCCGAGGCAACAACAAGAGCAGCACCGCCGCCGCAAGCCGCCGCCGCCGTAGCCGCCAAAGAGAGAAGAAGCGAAGACCCCGTCCTGGATCCACCAGCCCGATGACTTCGTGGCGCAGAAGAAGAGGCCGAAGATGATGACCGTCCGCCCGCCTACGCCGCCACCGACGAGCAACGTACCACGCCCTGAGCAGTACACGGACACCGCCACAGCGATGGAGCAGACCGCCGCAGCAGAGACCAGGGAGAAAGTACGGTAATCCTTCGTCAGAGGGAGAACTGGGTTGCTTTCTCCGCGAACTCGACCTTCGAGGAATTGATACAGCCTGCCTACCCAGGACCGAGACAGGCTGATGAGGTATTCGATAAGTGTGGTACGCAGTACCACACCTATCAGGCAAGGAGCGAGCGTCTTGCCAAGGTAGTAATACGTGGCGTGCCCGTAGAGCTATCCGAAGCGGATGTAAGCCCGATTTGACGACGCAAGGGATTAATACAGTTTCTTGTTTTAGGATGAAGCAGCGAGGCCGAGCGATCCCTGGTTTTGGTACACCTACCGAGCGAGGAGGACAAGAAGAGGATCCGGAGGTGAAGCACGTCGCCCGCCTCCGAGTCACCGTCGAGGACCTGAGGCGGAAATCCGACATCGGGCAGTGTCACCGGTGTCAAGGTTTCGCCACGCACAGCGTTGCTGCAGGGCGGCAGCACGCTGTGTAAGTGCGCGGTGATCACCAAGCAGTCAATGCATTTACCCCGTACCAACCGGGCTAAGTGCGTTAACTGCGGTGGGGACCACCGCAAGCTACCGTGGATGCCCGAAGTTCCTCGACCTCCGCAACGGAATAAGATGGAAGCACCGCAGCGACCGCCGAAGAGGACACCGCCGGCGCCTCCTCGACTCGGACCGGAGTCAGCTACGCCCGTGCGACGGCAGGCAAGGCTGAGAAGGCGGAAGTACCGAGAGTGGCTCGCCGCTCCCGTTACTCCGCCCGATCAATCTGCCTTAGGGTTCGACTCATTGACCTTCCTCGGAGGGCTCAATATGAAGAAGGCCCTACCTGTCATCCGTAAGGTGGCGAGGCACTCGCTAAGGTGGAATCTGCGACTGACTTGTGGGGGTTTTCTCTCACACAGTCAGGAGGTGGCTACCTTTAGGGTAAACACACGACGGTCCGGATCGAAGTCTAGCGCCCGAGATAAGTATTTAGTATCGATTTTTAATTACATAATCTCTGTTCTGTAAATATCGACAGTGTTACACTTTACTAACACATATTTCTTTTATTCCAGATAAGCAACCTAGCGACAACAGGACAGCCCACACAAGGAAACACCAATCCAAACGCAACACCACACAACACCCGCTTTTTTGTTTTGAACAACCATCAACAACGAACTCAACACCGCCATCAGGCGTTCCAACACACGAAAACCAACAATCCACGCACTTCCACGCGCTGAAGAGGAGGAAGACTCCTGAGCAGTCACCACCAACACATACACGTTTTATATTTAGTATTTTATATTGTATATAGTATTAAGTGTAAAATGTAATATCCATAAATTGTTAAATATCTAAATTTTAATAAACGAGTTAAAAAAAAAAAAAACCTTTGAATTAAGTATTACTACTTCAGTAAGAGTAACCGTAGCCGACCAGTAGCCGTAACCGACCAGACCAGCAGCCCTAGTAGAAGAGTTCCGTTGCGCCACGTGAAAGCATCCCGCCGCCGAGAATTATTTAGTTGGTTTTACCAGCTCCTGTATCAGCTAGTCCGTTAGACTAACTCCGATTCCAGAACACCTGCATGTGACGGTTGCGTTAAAGTAAATCGTCGCCGACCTAGTGATAGTCACCGCGAGTTTAGCTGGTATTCGCGAACCTTTGTAAATCAATAGCTATCCTCGATCTTTGTGATTAACGACACGTAAGTCTGTAGAGTAATTCAAAGCACAACACACACACACAAAGCCCCAGACCGCCACGGGCAAAGCCACGAGTAGTCGGGAGTATACACTGCCTAATACACACACAAAACCCAGAGAGCGACGGGTCACGAAGCCGTCGGAGTAAAACACACACACAGAAACACCCAGACCGCCACGGGCAAGGCCACGAGGTAGTCGGGAGTATACACTCGCCTAATACACACAAAACCCCAGAGAGCGACGGGTCACCCGAAGCCGTCGAGTAAAACACACCACAGAAACACCCAGACCGCCACGGGCAAAGCCATGAGGTAGTCGGGAGTATACACCCACCACTCTACCATATACCTGACGACGGGAGCTAAGTAGGACTGTATAGACCTGCAGCTTTTATCATCTACTCTCACTTACATTCTAAAACACACCTGCATTTACCAACTCGCTGGCGAAGACCGAAGTGCCTGTAATCACAAACAAATTAAACGTAGAGTATCCGTCAAAGACCTGTAGTAGACGAAAACCGTACATCGATAACCACGCGCTTAGTAAACGAATTTCAAGAAAGCAATCAATTAATTGTTTTCCACCAGCTTATTCCGCAAGTATAAAAACCGCCTTTAATAAATACGCGTTTTGGTGCGTATACCATTAAGTAACGTTCATTTGTATCTACGTGAGATTTCGTTCATTTGCATAAAAAGAAATCATCGCCATAAAATTGCATCCCAGTAGATAACGTGAAAATATATTAATTATACAACCAATCTTGTATAATCCGCCTAGTCTAAATTTAATGCGAAAGTAAACCTCTGAAGATATTAATATTATCGACCGTAATAGATCGCGAAGGTAAATGGCTTCACGAAGCGTACGCGCCTGTCCGTCTTCCAGAAATTACTGAAGGTAAAGAGCCGCACACAATTAGACCGGTACAACCGTCGTGCGTACAATCGTGAACTCGGGATATCGATTTTCACTAGTGACCTAGATCTGCGCAACCCCCGTTTTAATAACCGGTAGTTTGTTTATAAATTCTTTTCTGCTGTAAACAGGGCCGTATCAAGCATAAATAATTAATTAAACACAACGTTATTAATCATTTAAATATTACGGTCATCATTGAGTGTAACTAGGAAGTATTAAAATCTATTTTACAGAAACGACTTCGACAACAATAAGCCGTCGTATCGAGCGAGTGGAAGGAAGGAGGACATCCAAATTCGCCGTCCAAACCGAGTGGACGCCCCCGACGCCGCCGTCTCAATCAGAACGTCAAGTTGTTTTCTTATTGGATTTGTTCGCTTTACCATCGACGCAGGCAAGTATCGAGAGCGGTGAATGGATATTTTACAAACCTTTATCAGCTCTAAGTGATGACGCCCCCAATAGAATTTGTAGTCCCCGGAAATGGAAACTATTACGTAGATTTAAGCCAGACCATCTTGTACATCACAGCTAAAGTTCTAAAGCAAGATGATACAGCACTTACAGACGCTGATGTAGCACCGGTAAACAATTGGATGCATTCGCTTTTCTCACAGGTGGAGGTTTACTTAAATCAGAAGATGGTGTTACAACCAAACAACACCTACGCCTACAGTTCATATATCGAAACGCTTCTAAGTTATGGAAAGAGTTCACATCTAGGATGCACCTTATGGCATAATGATACAGCTGGACAGATGAATACACTGTGAAACGCAAATAACGGTTTCTCAAAACGTCAAGCACTTGCGGTTACCGGGAAACAGATAGAGATGATTGGTCACGTGCACTCGGATTTGTTTAATCAAGAAAAGTTTCTCATAAGTGGTGTTGAGTGAAAGGCTAAATTTGTACGATCAAGAAATACCTTTAGCCTAATGGCGACACTCGCTTCAACTTACAAGATGCGAATTATAGACGCTAGTTTACTGATGAGACGTATGCGAATCAATAAAACTATTCTAGTTGCGCACGCTAAAGCTTTAGAAACAACCGCCGCAAAATACCCTGTTACAAGGACCGACGTAAAAGTGTTAACTATACCTGCAGGCATACAGCGAAAATCATTGGATAATGTTTTCCTGGGTCAGTTACCTAAACGATGCATCGTAGGCTTTGTAGCAAATAAAGCCTTTAACGGTAATTACCCCTCAAACCCGTTCAATTTTCATCACTGCAATATTAACTACATGTCGTTATATATTGATGGACAACAAATTCCTTCGCAGGCCTTACAACCAGACTTTACAGCTAATGGTTTATATGTAAGATCGTACCACACCTTATTTTCTGGCATGGGTATTCATTTTTTGAATGAAGGTAACGATATATCGAGAAGTGATTACCCCAACGGTTACTGTTTAATGGCCGTTGACCTAACACCTAACTTATCTGCAAACGCTAGTACGCACTGGAATTTAGTTAGAAACGGTTCCATTTTGCTGAAAGTCGGGTTTGAAGAAGCGCTCACCGAAACCGTTAACTGCTTGGTGTATGCAGAATTCGAAAACGTGATCGAGATCGATAAACATCGGAACGTCGTTGTGGATTTCAGCTGTTAAGAGTGATAGCTCTAACCTGCAATCTTCAGTGTACAGCAGCAGCCGAGAGAAGATGGACGCATACTTGGACGTACAAGGGTTTAGTGGTGTTAACAACGAATTCATACCGAAAGAAATTGCCGTGATTACAGATCCTGGTTGTTTATCGTTGATGCTAATAAAACCACCTCAAGGTTACTTTATGTCAAGATCCATGTCACAACAGATAAAATTGATGGAGGATAATTATCATGGGCTGAAATGGTGGTCAGGTCATGTACACTACAACAATTTCCGTGAGGAGTTGATGAGAGTGTTGCACCCCTTTAACAAAATTCACGTTAAGGCCAGTGAAAAACAACAGTTTTTAAGGTTTCTTAACAAACCAATAGTAAACCTGGAGGAGACTAGTTGCCCGTCGATTAAACAACTTAAAAAGGAAGCAAAAGCATATAGCTGTTTAAACCATAACATCACTGAACCTATGTGTGCACTGGAAAACGCCTTACTACTGCAAGACTGGACGCATACCAATTCCAAAGATGTATGCAGTACAAGTGTTGAGATGCTTGAAATCGATCCCCAGCCACAAGAAGAATGTGTTTCGGCTTGTATGTGCTTCTAATCAACTACCGAAACACGCACCTAGACTGTGTGCAATTATTGTAAACACGGATCCTGCAGACAAACCAGGTCGGCATTGGACCGCTATCTACATTGATGATAATGGCAACGGAGAGTATTTTGATTCCTTTGGACGAGCACCTCAAGGGTATCATATACGTTTCCTAGAGAAGAATTCTAGATGATTCCGCTACAATAAAACAATACTGCAGGATTACCATTCGAATGTGTGTGGACTTTATACGTTAATGTTTCTATATTGTAGATTAAATAGTTTATCAATGATTGACCTTGTAAAAAACTTTTTTAGTACATTTTTAACTGTAAATGACGAGATAATTAAATTACTGTTTAACGCCTGTTACCCAACCATTCTTTTCTGATAAATAAAGAGATTTTTTAGTACCTTATTTTTTTAAATCAAGAGTTACGTAATATCAGATGAGCCTATTGTTTTTCTTTCTTTTTAATTCAGCGTATGTGTTTTTAAAAATCGTGTTATAAAATTTATGACTTTAGTGTTTTAAGGGAAGTGTGTTACTCGGTTGGTAGATTATTAAAATTAACAGGTTTATATAATTACACAGTAATTAGCTAAAAATAAACATGAACAGTGGTTTCTAACTCCATATTGTTGTTGTGAAATTTAAAAAATGTAATTATTACATTCCAAACCTTTAATGCGGTTTTTATAAAAAACAATTTGCTTGTGTATGTATGTATGGACAACATATAACATTTTGTTCAAACCGCTTTGTTATTAATTACTTTAAGGGAAAGGTAAATACGAGTTGCAGTAAGTGTGATAAAGGTAATTAGGTTGTTTGTATACTTACACTCTAAAAATTAATTATGGGGAAATCAATAGCTAGTTTTACATCAACTATTCATAAACGTAAAACATAGAAAGTGCTTTAGTTTGATTAGACGACTAACGAAAAGCAGTGACTATCACTCGTAAATTAGTCCCTCAAAAATTTTCTTTCAATACAGAGCTGGTAAGTGTGCTATTAACCTTTTTTTATTTTATTTACTTGTACAGATTTTTAATTACAGTTATAAAACACATCTAAGTTATACGTAATAACAAGTTTCCTTAGAAATATTAAGGAGTACAATATACACCAATTTAACGAGCGGATGGATATTAAACATATATCAATGCAATAAATGCAGGTAAAACAATCAGTTTTAGTATTCGTTTAGAAAACAATATGGTAATAACTGTTATGTATTTTCAGAAATTGTTTATAATATCATGTGTGTGTGTGTGTGTGTGTGTGTGTGTGTGTGTGTGTGTGTGTGTGTGTCTGTGTCTGTCTGTGTCTGTGTCGTGTCCTGTGTCCGTGTCCGTGTCCGTGTCTGTGTCTGTGTCTGTGTCTTTAGTGTCTGTGCCGTGCCTGTGTCTCTGTCTGTGTCCGTGTCGTGTCGTGTCCGTGTCTGTGTCTTGCCTGTGCCTGTGCCGTGTCCGTGTCGTGTCTGTGTCTGTGTCGTGTCCTGTGTCCGTGTCTGTCGTGTACTGTGTCCGTGTCTGTGTCTGTGTCCTGTGTCTGTGCTCGTGTCTCGTGTCTGTGTCGTGTCCGTGTCGTGTCGTGTCGTGTCTGAGTCTGTAGTCTGAGTCCGTGTCGTGTCGTGTCTGTGTCTGTGTCCGTGTCGTGTCCGTTTCTGACTGTGTCTGTGTCTGTGTCTGTGTAAAATCTGTTTAAAAATATTTCTATAACCTACAAGGGGGTAGCTCTTACATTGGGGTAGCTGCCCAAATTTGATATATGTGTTAGATACGTTGAAAAGTCGACAGGAGGAGATGGGGTGTTTTTTAATTTATTTTTGGCAAATTCTGGCCTGTTTTCGAGAAAAATTGATTTTTGTTTGAAAAGGCTGAACTTGGTAAAATCTGCTTAAAAAATATTTCTAACACCTACTAGGGGTAGCTTTTACATTGGGGTAGCTGCCCCAATTTGATATATGTGTTAGATACGTCGAAAAGGCTGAACTTAGTAAAATCTGCTTAAAAAATATTTTTATCACCTACTAGGGGTAGCTTCTACATTGGGGTAGCTGCGCCAATTTGATATATGTGTTAGATACGTCGAAAAGTCGACAGGGGGAGATGGGGGGGTTGTTAGTTTATTTTTGGCAAATTCTGGCCCGTTTTCGAGAAGAATTGATTTTTTTTTTGTTTGAAAAGGCTGAACTTAGTAAAATCTGCTTAAAAAATATTTCTATCACCTACAAGGGGGTAGCTTTTACATTGGGGTAGCTGGCCCAATTTGATATATGTGTTAGATACGTCGAAAAACCGACAGGGGCTGATAGGGGGGTTTTTTAATTTATTTTTGTCAAATTCTGGTCCGTTTTCGAGAAAAAATGATTTTTTTTTGTTTGAAAAGGCTGAACTTACAAAAATCTGTGTCTATAAAAAGTTTACTGAATCATGCTCATGCAACGAAAGCCTTTTATTATAAACTCAGAAATGTCATACGATACCCCTACAGGTCAATAACCTTTGACCTTGATCACTCTATTTTTAGACTTCTAAGAATTGTAATATGATGATGACATTGCAATTTCTATTCACACCTCGCTGTGGTTTATATCACAAAAATGTGTCCTTGACTTAAGTACCTATGACAACATGTTTAAACTTGTTAAATACACATCTATTTTTAGTTTAGTAAATTATTTCACCTTGACCCAATTTAGTCAATATAAGCACCATTTGACCTTGCTCTACTTTTTAGCATAGACAACAACTCGCATTCTTCTTGTTTACATGAATTGATTTTATTTTTATACTTCTAAGAAATGCCATATGATACCCCCACCGGTCAATAATCTTTGACCTTGACCGCTCTATTTTTAGACTTCTAAGAATTGTAATATGATGATGATGACATTGGAATTTCTGTTTTTAGCTCCTGCTTCGACTTCGAAGAATTGTAATATGATGATGACATTGCAATTTCTATTTTTAGCTTTGACCTTGACCAGCTCCAAAATTTATATTTCGCCAAAAAGTTTGACCCTGAAAATTCGATTCTTAGATTTTCTATTTTTTGCTTTTCACCTTGACCTTTTTATATTTCTAAGAAATGTAATATGACACCACCGTAGGTCAATAACCTTTGATCTTGAAAACTCTATTTTAGACTTCTAAGAATTGTAATATGATGATGACATTGCAATTTCTATTTTTAGCTTCTGACCTTGACACACAAATTTCCCGCCAAAACGTTTGACCGCAGAGTGACCTTGCAACCCTCTCATTTTAACATTGAGTCGTTACTCTTGTTGACCTCTGAATGATCTTAAAGTTTTGAAAGTCGTAACCTTGAAGTGGAGTATTCACCTTCAATGAACTCATGACCTACTTTTTATGCATAGCTTACGAGATCGTCGTCATCTTCGTGACCTTCAAGTGGAGTAGATTTAGATTTTTACGAATTGTAGTATGATGACCTAGCAATTTCTATTTTTAGCTTTAAATTTTGATCTAAATGTGTCCTTGATTTGAGTACCTCTTACATGTTTAAACTTGTTAAATACCCACCTTGTCCTACTTTTAGTTTAGAAACACTAAGAAGTGCCATACGATACCTCTACAGATCAATAACCTTTGAGCTTGACCACACTATTTTTAGACTTCTAAGAATTGTAATATGATGATCACATTGCAATTTCTATTTTTACCTTCTGACCTTGACATAAAAATTTCCCGCCAAAACGTTTGACCGCAGAGTGACCTTGTAATATGATGAGGATGGTGACATTGCAATTTCTATTTTTAGCTTGAAGTGGAGTATTCACCTTCAATGAACTCATGACCTACTTTTCATGCATAGCTTACGAGATCGTCGTGACCTTGAAGTGGAGTAGCTCCTGCCTTACATTACTACTACCGATATATGCATGTGACCTTGAGCAGAAACACTCGTAGAAAAAGTATAGTAGAAAAGTGGAGTAGCTCCGGCCTTACATTACTACTACTAACTATAAAACATATTTTAGAATCGTGTGATAAATACAAAGATATTAGAACCAGATCGGGTATAACTAACGGCATACAAAACGATATGGAACTAGAACAAGATAAATTGTGCAGAATACTTAGTTTACTACAGGAGACAGAACTATTAAAACAACTATAAAGTGACAAAAGCGTCATATTGTACACTGTAATAATAGCATTAGTATAAAAGGTGAATAACCTAGAGGTTGATGCTTCCAAAAAAAAAAAACTATTTTTAGTTTTTTTGCTCTATTTCAAAAGTTATATTACATTAAAAATACATTTTTGAACCCAGGACCGGAAACACGCTGAAAGTTCCCGAACAAACCGGAGCGCGTGTGACGTCACAATATTTATTTTTACTCACCGTAGCATACAGCTGATACAGTGTTTTGACTTTTAATCGATTAAATCTTGTTATTATCCTCAATATATTGATAAATATATCAAAAATGTCAACCTTAAACGTTATCGTGCTTTTATAATAATATAATAATTAATAATTATTTATGTAAACGTATAAATTGAATAAATAGAATTCGATAATAAAATTTTTTAACTAAACTCCAGAATCATAAGTTTTAAAAATCATAGCATCCAAAAAATTTCTATGAATAATTTAAAACGGTTAAATAATAAATTTGTATTAGTATTTTATATTTTAATTGCGCGCTAGGTTATGAACTATACGAAATTGAAATTTTAACAGTGTATATAATTGTGGTTCTTCCGTTGTTATAATGTCCTTTAAATAATTCTCATGATTTGATGTTTTTTTAGTTGAAAGAAGACATAGAGCATTATGTTTACTATACTGCAATGGGAAGTAGAGCAAACATTAAAGTTGACGTAGTACCGCACAAGTTTAGTAGACAACCTAACCGTAAACTTTATTACACATGACTAAACAAGCTATTATAAATAATTTTTTTGCACTATATTTCGGATATTTTTAGTCAATTCACATGTAGAAGCCGTTGACACTGTACTATTGAGAATTAAATTAACATTATGACGTCACAAACATGCCGACCAATCGTGGGATTCTTTTTAAAACTTTATCAATTTTAAATTGCTTATAAGCCAAAAAAAATTTTTTAAGAGTTTTTTGGATCGACTACAATATAAATTATGGTAAAGTTTGAAAATACATCAAAAACATTTTTTTTCAATCACTCAATTTCCTATTCAGTATATTTGATTGATTGTTTAAAACTTTCTAATAAACTACGATTACTGGCAGAATAGTTGATTATTCTCTTGTTCTGTTTTTTTGTTTCTTCTCCTGTTTCCAGATTTACAGGGTCCCTCTCACCAAACACTAATTTACCTTCTTCTTTAAAGTTTGTGGCGCCATTCTCTTGTCCGTTCTCCTTGCCATATTCTTTATCCACATTTCAAAATCATCCACGCTAAGTGCTCTGGGGTTATTTGACCGTTTGAATGAGTTCTCAGCCGCGCTCACTCGCCCTTTTTATGTTTATGTGACGTGGTAGGTTAAACACGTGACAAACTATTCCGAATTTAAACATGTCCAGTACTTGTAATGGACTGTTCTAAACAATATGAATTCTTAAGAAGCAGTCGGCATCAAATTGGAAATGGAATCTCTATGGTCTTATTCTCCATGATGCAGTTGTACAACGCAGCCCACTCAAGGGAGAAGTGAAAAAATTATAATTATTGTAATTTACGCTCTGTATGTCTAGTATATAAAAAAATGTAATTATTCGTTTAGTTTTATTTCATCCACCACCAAAGATGAAAATAGTTGCTCAGAAGCAAAAACTTCCAATTCAAAATCATAACATTGATAATGATGAAAAGTAGAGTACTCCAAAACATGGTGATTTACTTCCTAATAGTATACGTGGTATTCTATGTGGCCCCTCTAATTGTGGCAAAACAAACACAATGATTAGTCTGATTAGTGAGAAAAATGGTTTGAAATTTAAACATGTGTGCGTATAAGACATTCAATCAAAGCAAGTACAAACTTTTACAGGAAATCTTACTTCCAATGAAGGATATAGGTTAGTTTACCTTTAGTGATAATTATAATGTGATTGAGCCTAATTGTGCAAAATCAAATTCTATTTTTATTTTCGATAATATGAAAAGCAAAATAACATAAGGTCATATTTTTCTATGGGTAAGGCATAACGATATTCCAAAGCAATTAACTCGTGATAATGTTTAAGGTTATTGCTGCATCAAAGTCACCATAGTTTGTATCGCTTCTAGACTGAATTAAAATCAAATATTGACGCATATTCACGATTACTTGACGATAATCCTCCATTATTCCTAATATGTGGTTCAATGACACGCACACTGTAAATGATTTTTCTCTATTTTGCTCATCGAATTCTACTTGTAATGGTTTTAATTCTTTTATGACCACCCCAAATAGCTTAGTGCTTTGCTCTTGTTTGCGTATAAGAAATATATCCCTTAAGTTCAGACGTTCTGATTATATTTCTACAAACGCCCACACCTTGACCACCTAACTCATAACGAATTTCTTCGAAAAGGAAGTTGGGGAATTATTGGTTAATTTTTGAGCTCATGCTTACTTTCTATGTACAAAGAACTATCATTGGTAGCCGTAATTAGATGTTGGCTTCGAATTAAGATGCGTAATCAGGAGGTCCATATCTAGAAGACCCATACAGAAGATAAATGCGAGTATCTGGTTTAATTGTAGTATCATCAAATGTACGTTTTCAAAGACGTTTAATGATTCGGTCATTGTTGCTGAGAACTTTTAAACCAATTGACGTTAAAAAAATTTTCTCTACAGGGGTTAAGCGCAATGAAGATTGATAACTAATTAACGACTTACAGTAGGGATGATGTCTTTTATATTGGGTATTGCTAGGAGTTTTATCTAGACGATAACCTGGTGGGACTGAAACTTCAATGTCATATAATACGTTTGCAGGTTTCCCGTTTCGATAAGATCCTTTTATAATGCTGCATTGTACGTGTAGATTAGTGCGTTTAAGTATTTTGATGTCTAACGCAGACGTATGTAAAATATTTGGTTCCAATATGTTAGACTCAACCCCTAGCATGCCACCAATGCTATTTTCTTTAGTAAAATCGATCTCAAATGAACTGTTTATCTTAGATTTAAGTACCATTTGTTCTAAAATAAAATCTACCGTTGGCTGTATAAATGTTTCTAATGCTATTGCAACCCTAAAATCCAACCAATCCGATAATGTATTTCTTCCTCAAATCTAGTTCTATCGTCGGATAGAAGTTGTACCTTGCATATGTGCCCGTAAATAAAAGTATGAAATTCTTGATCTTGGTTGTAATTATAATATATTCTACATCCCCGAAAGTGGTTAATTACTTTGATTGGTGGTCGAAGATTACTGAAACTGAATACCATACCTTTTTACCTCGCTTTTTGTAGCAAACCCAATATGTACCTGGCCCGCTTTGGCTATCTAAGTTAATAATTGCAGATTCATTTTTCCATGGTAATTTCGGCATGCCTCTCATAAAAATATCCCTAAAGTAGAGCACATTTTTGACGTATTTCTTTAAATCAATATCTGTTAGTGGTCTTTTGGATAATCTATTCAGTTGTTTGGAAACGGTTTTAAGTATGACGCACCACCACCATATTTGTATGGTTTTAGATAAAGTGCAACACATTTTTTATTCATGGAGCCTATAGCAATAGACTCAATCATGCGATTATGGTGCGAAGTCTCTTCTTGCAATTTTTTGGCATTTTTAATTTCATTGACTGCTTTGGCAATCCCCAATGCGCCGCTAGCTAAAGCACCGATTGCTAATAATCCTGCGAATAACGGAATAAGAAATGGTAAGAACCCTGCTTGATTAGGTAAGGAAATAAGGCAAGCAACTTTAACGTTTTTCTTTCCTCCTAAAATTTTTACCGCACGTTTTGCCGTTGAAAGCGCTGACTTTCTACGTCGGTGAAATTTCCGTTAGGTTTCACTTTTGTAGGTATTGTTTTTCGTAAATATAACAAATTTCCACCATTGAATAACGATTTCTTCAGATTGGATAGACGTTTGCACATCATTCCTAATTTTCTCTTTACTTTCATGGTGGTACAGGCTGCTAAAGTTCGTTCACCTAACGTTGGGTTTGATGACTTAAAGTGTTCCCAAGATTTTTCTTCTAAGATTTGATCTGCTTTATGTCTACTTTCTAAATTTCGGTAATCTCTGTAGCTGACATGGAGTTTGCACTGGGCATCTAATTGATTAATACCAGGGTCACCGTGTGCAAGTCGTTACTCTAAATTTGTACCAGGGCCACAATACGGGTAACCAAGTAAACTCAATTCAGCAGGACGTTTATTGATTAGGGTACTCACTCTTCGCACTCTTTCGCTTCTTAGCTAACATTGTTTACCTAGATGGTTAAAGCAGGGTATTTATACCTAAATCGAGATCACAGGAACAAATCTTAGTTATTATTATTATTTTATTTAGTAAATCCTATACATTAGATAATACAATATTTCCATTAAGCATACAGTGTTACGTGAATTAATATTATACTTAGCATTTTAAATATCTTCGATGTCTTTGTAAATGTCATCATCACTACCATGGAATTATTTCTCACGAAAACGACAGTAGCTGTATGAACTTTTCATAGAAACACACTAGATTGTAAGATTCAAGAAATTCCAATCTATAGCTTATTATATTGTTTAAATTGAAACGTTGGTCTATACTATGAGCACTGAATGTGAAGGAACAGCAGTTGAAGTTTTCTATCCTAACAGTTTTCAAAATCATGTCATATCCTTTAATCAATTCCCAATTGTAATAAATACCACGATTGCTAGATAGAGATTAGTAATGTTGATAATAGATTATATCTTCTTCGTTTACATTTGACCAATCAATTTTATTTTAAATTTCTTGTGATCGGAAAAATTGTAATTCCACATATGAATGTCATCTTAGAGATTCCTTCCATTCCTTCATGTCTCACATGTCCCACATTATCGCTTTGATGACAGATGCCACACCCTATACAATCTACTGGTAGAAAGTTGTGGTGTGTACTGTACATGTTTTCAAATGTTTTGCATGATGAGTATCGTTGGGTAGTTTATAATAAACACAATTGTATTCATTAGCTGCTTGTTTATACACTTCCGATACTACTAAACACTTTAAGAAATGATTCTAGTTAAAACATGCGTAATTTACATATAGTAGGGTTGTAGCACTACTATTAAAAATGTTATGTTTGTTGCTTTCCAGCTGCAGCCAAACTACTTATGAACACATCCTTGATAGAAACCAAGCCACTTTCGATACGAGCTGCTAGAATCAATCATAAATAAATTTGACTCAAACAAGGTGACTGGTCCTGACGGTATTCCAGATATCGTCCTTAACAAATTCTACCCCGTGCTAGTATCTGAATTGTCCAATGTCATCTCTATGTCATCTGGAGAGCTTCTTTCACCGTAGAAGTTGGCAAATGTTCAACCTACTCCTAAAAAGCATGATAAAACCGATCCCTCAAACTATCGACCAATAGCTATCGAAAATTATGGAAAAGGCCATCAACCATCAACTACTTTCGTTTCTCGAGATCAATAAACTCCAAAACGACCACCAGTATGGGTTCAGCCAGAGTCGTTCAACGGGTGATTTTCTTTCACATGTCACCCAACTTTGGAATAACACATTAGAAAGGTCCGGTGAAACAGTCGTAGTAGCTTTAGATATTTTAAAGGCTTTTGACCAGGTTTGGCGCAAGTGCTTATTTGCGAAGCTCACCTTGTTCGGCTTATCCGATATGCTCATCAACTGAATCTCCAGCTTTCTTGATAAAAGATGTATATGCGTTGTCGTCGATGGCTTCTTTTCGAAAGAAACTACTATTAACGCGGCCGTACCCTAAGGATCAGTGATAGCACCGACACTTTTCCTACTGTGTATAAATTACCTCATGTCCCCAACAACTAACCCGATCCATTGCTTTAGACGACAGCACTCTACATTGTAGTTATTTTCAGTTTGCCCTCAACAATAAGTCAGGACGCTAAAGTGAAAATGGCAGCCTCAATCAACAGTGGCATAGAACGTATCCTTGAATGGGGAAGGAATAATCTATTCACGTTTAACGCCGATAAAACCCAGCGTTACCTTGTATCCGCTAGGAATGACCGCTTATTTCCTACTGTAAAGATGAATGGCTTACATCTCAAATTTTCAAACTCTATTTCTATGTTAGACATGTCCGTATCATCCTACCTTTCATGGGCGGACCTCCTTTTATCAGCCAGCAAATCAGCTGCTCTTAAACTGTACTTTCTATACGGATCTAAACAGTACTTCACATTGTAACTCCTTTTACTGTGGAAGGTCCAAATTCGACCTCATCTGGAATAGAATTCCCAGCTCTGGGTCAGTGCTCCCTAATACGCTGTTGGTATGGTAAACCGCATCCAAGATTTATAAATGAAACTTCTGGCCTACAGTCCCTTTAGCATAGAAGAGTAGCTTCGGTTCTTTCCTTGTTCCAACGCTGTTACAATGGAAAATGTCCCTCCGAAACAGATTCCTTAATACCTCTTCAGGCCATTTTCGCTCGGAACACTCGGTTAGCAATTTCAATCTTTAAAGTCAAGTTAAATGGTGATATAAAACAAAAGCATTCCGCACTATTTGTTAATGTGATTTCGTCATTTTAGAATACCCTCTCTTTAGGAATGAAATTTTTACATTTTATCAAATTTTATGCACATTATTGCAGGCTCACATTCCATTAATATAAGTAATTTGATTGTAATCTCATTATATTTAGAATTTACATCAGTTCTACATACATAAAGACAAAATTTACATCGATTGGGGCTTGAACCTTGATGACGCAGTTGGTTAGCGCGGTACCCTAGCAAAGTGCAGGTCGTAGGTTCAAATCCTACTCGAGGTAAACTTTTTATTTATGTATTTAATAAAATTAATAATAATTTTTATGCACATTGTTTACTTGAACAAATTGCATTTCACTTACGTAATAACTACACGAGAATATGCTGAATTAAGCGTTTGTAATTATACTAAACTTGCAGTTTTGTTTTATAATCATTTTACTTTACATTATTTATTTAAATACATTGTTTGTGAATATTAACCGATTTTTAAAAACCCTATTGTATTTAATAATATGCAAACTGTGTGAATGCGATCAGATTTAATTTTCATATATGTCTGTGTTTGTGTTTGTGCTCGTGCTCGTGTTCGCGTTCGTGCGTGACTGTGTGGGTGTGTGAGCGTATGAGTGTGTGAGTGTCAATTTGTGAGTGTGTGGGTGTGAGTGTGTGTGTGAGTGCATGAGTGTGTGCGTGTGCGTGTGTGAGTGTCTGCGTATGTGAGTGTGTGTGCGTGCGTGAGTGTGTGCGCGTGTGTGTGTGTGAGTATGTGTGTGGGTATGTTTGTTGTGTGTGTGTGTGTGTGTGTGTGTGTTTGTGTGTGTGTGTGTGTGTGTGTGTGTGTGTGTGTGTGTGTGTGTGTGTGTGTGTGTGTGTGTGTGTGTGCAGCTCTCACAAGATAGGTAGGCTTATATTTCAAACCGACAACCTGAGAGTGTGGTCCTCTTACAACTTTTAATTGTTGCCACAAATCAAAGCTTAACCAGACAAAATTAACAAGGGCTACGACCAATAGCACCTTGTATATTTTGAAATACGTGACCGGGCTAATAGATGCAAACCAAGTGCTTTTTAAGGCTCTAAATGCGCTACACACGTCGTTGGTTTAAAAAATATCTGCGTCAACTTAACTGAACACAGAATGTGCTTGTGCATCTTATAGGTTTGTAGTAATGTATGCTAAAGGAATCTTAACTAACCATATAGATACGGCATAATGTTACCAGGTTGAAACAATTGTAATTGATTGAGTAAATGCAACTACTATCGGTTTCAAAAATCAAGATAGGCCAGTTTGAAAGCTTTTTATTGTAAGCCCAATTGATGTGCAACTTGGCAGAGATCTTACATGTAGACATATAACACTCAGAAAATATAAATTCTTTAGACGCTTAACTAAATTAAAAATTAAATTATCATAAAAAATGTAGTTTTGCGGCCCGTTTTTTACATACGATCGGTTGCAGTGCTCCTAGATTCCTTATTTTTGTCTTAAAATGTGCGAAAGTGCTCGTAGCTTCCTTATTTTTGTCTTAAAATGAGCAAAATTTTAACCAGTGACATATTAAGGTAATATAAATGTAACTGCAATTTTAAATTTTGCAAAAATACTTAAATTTAAAAAAAAAATGACGTTCACGATACGTGCAAACTTCGCCCTAAATGCAAATATTTTCGTTTTAAGCGGACCGACATGTAGGTTTTAATCGTTCTTTAACGTTCCGTATTAAAGTACATGCATTTAGTATGTAAATTAATCCCAATTAATACATAATTAAATTCTGAGACAAGAGAGAGAACGGGCTACGTTGGACGAGCTTCCGATCGACGACTCAATACGAATTCCGTCGCATGCGCAATGCACGAGATCGAGCTTCACACTGCTAAAATAAACGTTCATTAAGGAATGATATTACTTTATCGATCGATTTATTAAGAATATTAATCAAAACATCTGGTATGACCACAAGGATTTCTTTTTTATTTATATTATACAATTTAAGGTATATATTAAATAAGGACAGCAGAAACAATAAATAGTAAACTACAAAAATCAACTAATAATTGTGCGGAATGTGAAATTGGAAAATACCCTAACAATAATGACAATTTAATGCACTTTCTGTTATTTTTAATTGGTTTAAAATGTAAACTATACTATTCATTATTTATACAGAAAAATTACATGCAAAAACTGCCAAAGACCTTTACATTTCTCCTACATTTATTATTAACTATTCTAGGTGCGCATCAATTATATACTCTTTTTGTCGATAGTTTTCCTCAAGTTTTTTTTACATGTTCCACGTAGTTGTCCCACAAATCGCTCGGTAAATTATTCATTACTTCAGTACATAACGTTAACAAGTCTTTTATTTTATGTGTTATTTTGCTTTGTCACTTTATTTTTAACGTAAGCCCAAATCACTTCAATTGCGTTGAACTCACAGTGGGCAACTGGTAACCACAACCATTTAACTTCATCACCACGCATTTCTTTTGCTATTGTTTCAAACAAATACACTTTTTTGTTCTTGTCAAATGGTTGAAATTAATTGTTCTGGCAAGGGTATCTTTTGTCTCCCCATCCAGAAAATGATGTCTACCTTTCGCCAAGCAGTAGTAGGCTTTCCAAAATTTTGATCCAGCATAGTATGGTAAGGTGCCTGATCGATCACAACTACAGATTGGCCAATGAAACACTTCAGCATTCCGTCAACAAATCCTCGACAACTTCCAATATGAAGAATAATTACACGTTTTCCAGAACCTCTTGGTGTTTTTATACCTACTCGAAATCCGTTTACTTCCTATAAATATTTAAAACAAGAATATAAGTTATATGCATACTAAAAGAAATTGCGTATTTTTAAAAGGCTTTGATCTGATGAAGGCGTATATATGATAAAAATACATTTGTTAAGTGTACTTGCAAAACTCCGCGATAACGATCGAAATTATCATGCCTTTCCTCCGTTGACACATCCACCTGCCATCCTTTGGTCTTGGTATGATATGCTCCACACCATGTTTCATCCGTGTAAAAAATCTCCCAACCGTTATCACGAAAATGCGCTGTCCGTCTCAAAAGTTCGGCTCTTTGTGCTGCAACTAAAGGGCATTCAATTAAAATAGGTTTTTTATTACATGTTTTGTAAGTAAACTTTAGAATTGTTAACCATCTGCGTAGGGGCGTAAGGTACTTGTGCTTTTACGTGGGAAATCTTCAACTTCGTTACTTAATCTGGTGTGCACCTTTTTTACAGTAGGAAACTTTCCTTCAACGTAAACGTTCAACACTATCGATCTAATAACATCCGCAAGATACTCTTCTATAGTAATAGTAGGGCGTTCAGTACTGGTTCTTTGATTAGACATACCAGTTTCGTTTTTTTTTTCACACAATACTCGATAAACGGAGGGCTGGGAGATGTTAACACAGTTAATATTAGCCCCTTTTCCGCCAATGTAAAAGCTTTTGGTATTTTGAAAATATGTTCACCATCACAACCGAACTTCTGCAACAGTACTGTGGTAACTAATAAGTAATTCGTAACAATTTCACGTTATTTCCGAAAATATATTACTCATAAGAACGTAATTAACTGTAATATAGCAGAAAGCGCATTAATAGTCATTATTGTTACTGTATTTTCCAATTTCACATTCCAACAAATATTTGTTGATATTTGTAGTTTACTATTTATTGTTTCGGCTGTCCTCATTTAATATGTATCCTAAATTGTATAATATAAATAAAAAAATCCTTGTGCCCATACCTGATGTCTTGATTAATATTCTTAATAAATCGGCCGATAAAATAATATCATTTTATTAAGGAACGTTTATTTTAGCAGTGTGAAGCTCGATTTCGTGCATCGCGCATGCGATGGCATTCGTATTAAGTCGTCGATCGGAAGCTAGTCCAACGTAGCCCCTTCTCTCTCGACTGAGAATTTGATTATTTATTAATTGGGATTAAACTACATGATAAATGGGTGTACTTTAATACAGAACGTTAAAGAGCAATTAAAACCTACATGTCGGTCCACTTAAAACGAAAATATTTGCATTTAGAGCGAAGCTTGCACGTATCGAGGACACTTCATTTTTTTTTCAAAATTTAATTATTTTTTAAAATTTGAAATTGCAGTTACCTTTATATTACTCTGATATGCCACTGGTTAAAATTTCGCACATTTTGAGATAAAAATAAGGAAGTTACGAGCACTGAAACCGACCGTATGTAAAACACGGCCGCAAAACTACATTTTGTACGATAGTTTAATTTTTAATTTACAAAGTTAAGCGTCCAAAAAATATATATTTTCTAAGTGTTATATGTCTACAAGAAAGATTTCTGCCTAGTTTCACATCAATTGGGCTTACAATAAAAAAGTTATGAGGCTTCAAACTGACCTATCTTACTTTTTGAAACCGATAGTAGGGCTGATGTCTAAAAAACTAATGTTAGTGATTCTTAATCAAATGCCTTAAACTATAAAGTGAATTAATTAATAATATGAAATACCTGATGTAATATCTTTTACATTTTGGGTGTCACTGAAACTTCAGCAGATAAGGAATGCAGTCGACTCATCACTTTAAATTTATTGCGCAATTTTAATGGAAGTTGAAGTAAACATCAGATTGATATGCTGGTTATTCCAAATATATAGAAATTTTCTCCAAACTGAATTGATTTTGTATGGTTTAAAGTAAAATTTGGCAATTGAAATCCCACTTCGTATTAGCAAACGCTATTGCATCATCTTGCAAAGTTAACGTTAAAATAAAATTAAACCCAAAGTAAAATAAGTGGTAAGAGTATAACTAACGTTGAGTTGCCATATACATGTGGCACTCTAAATAAAAAATTAAACAAAGCGAAAATGGTTTCTACTTCAACACGTAGTTTAAGCAATGAATAAAGGACGCTCAAAGTAACCTTGCGCAATGACTAGAAGCGCGGAAAGGAATGTGCAGTGAATAATAAGTGAAATAATATATATATGCAACTAACGCTACACGAAATGCACTTAAGTTGCCAATATGAACGTAAATTTTAAACATACATAAAAAGGTTTGTTACACAGTTAGTAATTCCTTATCTGCTAGGGTACTTTGTAATGTAGTCAAAGTTACAGGCTTTTTATCAGCATACATACGGTACACTGTATCCCTGATTGTGGATTGTAATCCCTCGTAATGTCACGTTTTGGCTTTCTACGAGATATTTTTTTTATTTTTCCCGTTCCGTTAATCACACGTCATACTGTAGGAAGACTAATTTGTAGTGCTTCCGTTGCTCGTTTTTTTGCAGCTTCAACAGCACGTACAGGAACAAAATGATCTTTTTCTTTTTTAAAGTAGTTGTACACTTGCACAATAAGTTCATGGCACCTCTTATTTAAACAATTACCACGCATTTTAAACAGAATTATAGTACAAAGATTAAGTTACAATTCGGAACAACTCCGTTACTCGTTAGAGTAAATAAAAACGCAACGGAAAGAGGTTTATTAGTCGTTATCGTTAGATAACGACTAATAAACCTCTTTTCGTTGCGTTTTTATTTTCACTTCACTTATGTTAAGTGAAATAAATATTTCTTCAATCAAACAAACACCGACGATTGTACTAAAACTCATCGAAAATATTTTAGAACTTCTGCAATGTCATTAAGGTTAAAGTTCGAAATGTGTTTAAGAAAACGTATGGTTGCTTTATTTTCTATTTCTTTCTAACTTGAAGGTTGTTATGACGAATACTTTCAAATGTATAGTGTATTTCTTAATTCAGATAGCTAATGCACGCCTAGCTTTACTTGTTGAAATCATGCAGGTGGGAAGGAAACGGCAATAGTGTATATATGTCGGTGTTAAATAAAGCGCTAATCCGAAACTGAAAATGTTAGATATTATTGACTATAATTTACGTTTGACATTGTTTAAGCCAATCTAACGCCCAGCGCATTTTGCATTGTTTTGTTAAATTATGTTTTTAAGTTGAAATGTTTAGTGTAGTTACAATTTTACCGTATAGGAAATACAAGTATCAAACAAGTATTGGTCAGTGCAGAAATAGGTAGCCCAATAATTATTTAAACGAACCACCCAGACTTCGACAATTGAACATGAAGGTCGTGATAATAATTAAAGTAATTGTGAGTAAATATTTGTACATTACAAACTTGATACTTGTTTAAAAGTGGGGGCATTGGACAATTTCGGAATTGGAGAAAGTCAGACTCGGTCAGGAATTCCCAAAGTGGTGGAAATCGGGTTCCCGGGGGTCGACATAAACGAAAACTGATTTTGGGGGTCGACGAAGTCTAAAAATCGACCCCTATTAATTAAACCAAGTTTCTATTTGAAACTTTCAAGATACTGTATGAGTTGTGTTACGTGTACGAACTTGTTATAAGAATGACTAATATTTTAGTAGGAAGTATCATTGTTGTACTTTTAAAATTTGACGCATATATGCGATTTAACACGAACGAAATCATGCTCCTGATATTTTACTATATAACAAGTTAGCACTTAGGTTGAAAGTAGAGCATTCAAACGTAAGCCTCTACCTAGCTCTCCGAGTATCGTTAATTTAGCTTATGCTAAATTAATTTTCCAAAAGATAACAATCTGCCTGCGTCGTTATCACGATGCCGCGCAGATTGTGTGAAGACGACAACTCCGACGGGATCTGGATCGACTTCGGAGGGACACTGAGCACCGACGAGCCGATTTGGTATGGATCTGCCATGCCAAGCCGCCTACCATCACCATAGCGACAGAAGAGGAGAAGAGCGAAGAAGACGCCGCCGACAGATGTCGCCCCGTTAATGGTGACCCCCACTAACGGCTCCGACGACGTCCGCCGCCGCACAACCCGCACCGATCCGAGAAGACCAGAGCCAGGGATCCACCGACGACGACTTCAGGACACAGAAAAAGAAGCCGAAGAAGACGCCGAAGGTTCGCCAGCTTACGCCGCCGCCCACCGACAATGGGTTCGAGGCCCTCGAACCCTACATAGACAGCCCTGCAGCGATGGAGCAGGCAACAAGAGAAGACGCCAGGGAGAAGGTGCCTCCGGTAATCCTTCGTCAGAAGGAGAACTGGACAGCTTTCTCCCGAGAAATGGACCGACAGCGGATCGCATTCACGAGGGCCAAGGCCTTCAGCGAGGGAATCCGGATTCAGACTGCCTCACTCCAGGACCGAGACAGGATGATCAGGTATATGGATAGGTGTGGTACTCCGTATCACACCTACCAGGCAAAGAGCGAGCGATTTGCCAAGGTGGTGATACGCGGCGTGCCCGTAGAGCTATCCGAGGTCGACGTTAGCACAGAGCTAAAAGCGCAAGGTGTTAATACTCTCTCTGTTTTCAGGATGAAGCAGCGAGGACGCCCGATCCCCCTCGTGATGGTGGAGTTGCCGTTCGAGGTCAACAGGAAGAAGATCCGGGAGGTGCAGCACGTCGCCCGCCTCCGAGTCACCGTCGAGGATTTGCGGCGGAAATCCGGCACCGGGCAGTGTCATCGGCGTCAAGGTTTCCGTCACGCACAGCGTTGCTGCAGGGCGGCAGCACGCTATGTCAAGTGCGCCGGCGATCACCACAGCAGTGAATGCACTAAACCCCGTACAGACCGGGCAAAGTGTGTGAACTGCGGTGGGGACCACCCCGCCAGCTACAGGGGATGCCCGAAGTTTCCTCGACCTCCGCAACGGAAAAAGACGGAAGTACAGCTGAGACCGAAGAGGGCACCGCTGACGGCGGCGTCTTCTTCAACCCGGACCGGCGTCAGTTACGCCCGAGCGACAGCAGGCAAGTTTGAGAAGGCGGAAGTACCGATAACGGCTCCCACCGCTGTCGTTACCCCGCCTGCCCAACCCGCCTTAGGGTTCGACGCCATATTGGGCCTCCTCGGAGGTCTCGATATGGAGAAGGCCCTACCTGTCATCCGTAAGGTGGCAGCGGCGCTCGTTCAGGCGCAAACTGCGATGAACCTGTGGGGAGTGACCCTCACGCACGGTTCATAGGTGGTTTCCCTTTTCGGGTAATCACACAAAGGTCCGGAGCGAAGTCTGGTGCCCCAGATAAGTATATAGTATCGACAATTTAATTTATTCTGTTCTGTTAAAACCGACAATGTTTCGCACAACTAACACATGTTTCTATTTATTTCAGATACACAGGGCATCAGCAACCAGCCACAACCGAGCGACAACAGGACAGTCCACATCTCCAACATCCAACAACACCACACCTCCACAACACATCTTTTTTTTTACGAACGACCAACAATGCTAAGCACAACACTGTCAACAGGCAATCCACAAGACCCACAACCCAACAACTCTACAATCCACGCGCTGAAGAGGAAGAAGATTCCTGAGCAGCGCACCACCAACACAACAATATACTCATTTATTATTATTATATTAGTTTTAAGTGTGATAAGTATATACAAATGAATTGTTAATATCTAAAATTTTTAATAAACTTTGTTGAAATTGAAATTGAAGGAAGGTTGAAAGTTTATTTGCGTTTTGAAATTCGTTGGAGCTTGAATGATAATACACTCATCTACCAATTTATTTCAAGAGATTACAAAGTGATTACATAGTTAAATAAAGTGAATTAAAGTAAAGTGATTAAAATAAAATTTACAAAGTGCTTAGTTACCTACACGCGTTAATAGCTTAACTATACATTTTTGCAGTTTATGAAAAAGTAACGGGGTAGTACCAAAAAAAACGATTTAATATTTTTCTAACTATTTTTGAAATTACTTTAGAAAAGTTGTTACCTAAAATTATAAATGTTTTCTTTGGTTTCGCTTTTTACGCTGATTGGTACCTAATACAAATTTTCTATACTATCCAAGTTTATCAATGAGTAAGTTCGTGAGCATAACTAAAAAACATCCAATACCTACGTGTGATAAAAGTAAGCTCGTGTGCAAATTTAACAGTTTTATTGTTTTTTTATGTAGTTTCTTAAATATTTTTTTGATATGCAGGTTTACTGCGAATTTTATGATGGTAGACACGAAAAAAAAATGCAGACAGTACAGTTTGGACCATATGTGAAAAAGTATTCAGTAACGATGCCATGAAGCCTTCAAAAATGGATAACCACTTATCAAGAGTACATGCTGACAAAAAAAGTAAGCCCTTGTCATTCTTTCAAGCACTTAAAGAAAAACTAGAGAAAATGCCATCCATAATATTGATGTTTGCGTCATCATCTATGCAAGACGTTAATGGTTTACGAGCGTCCTATAATATGTCTTTACTAATAGCGAAGTCGGAGAAACCCCACACAATTGGAGAGCAGCTTATTTTAACAGCCATTGCGGGGGGTCCTCAACAGTGTATTGCACAAACCCGCACATGATATTACATAAAGAGAATTCCTTTGAGCAATAACACCGTTCAGAGACGAATAGACGAGATGGGTCGCGAAGTGGAAAACATTTTATGCAATTTCTTACAGACCAACAGATTCTCTGTTCAGTTGGACGAGTCTACATTACCCGGTAATGAAACTCTGTTGTTAGGATATGTTCGATATATTAAAGATGAAAATATGTGCCAAGAACTGCTCGTTGCTACATATTTAGAGACTGATACCAGAGGAGAATCGATTTTTTAGTCCGTGGAACGTTTTCTTACCGACAAAACTATTCCATGGAAGAACATTGTTTCTGTTGCGGCTGATGGTGCACCATCTATAGTTGATCGCCATCGTGGTTTTATAGCTCACTTAAAGCGACAACTGCCTGAGGTACTGGTCATTCACGGCGTGATTCACAGATAGTATTTGGTAACAAAAAATCTGAGTCCTAGATTGCACCACCCTTTACAATATGTTATAAATGCTGTCAACAAGATTCGAAGCAATTCTTTGTACCCTCGGGTATTTACTCAGCTATGTGAGAAAAACGACGAAGTCTTTACTCGGTTACTTCTGCACACTGAAGTTCGCTGGCTATCCAGAGGCTCTTGCTTAGCAAGATTTTCTGCTACTTTTGAATCTGTGTTGGAGTTTTTACAAGAAAAAAATCCAAATTTGAAAGAAAATCTGAACAGTTGTAAAATAGATATTTATTACCTGACTGATATCTTTGGTATGTTTAACAAAGGTAATTTGCAGCTGTAGGGTGACGATCTCAACTTGATTGAAACAAAATCAATAATATCGGCCTATGTGGATATACTTATCCTTTATAAACAAAATTTAAGCAGAAAAGAATATTCACAGTTTCCGAATTTGTCAAAATTACCAGAAAAGCTTCAAGACGATGTTATTTTATCATATATTGGATGCATTACACAAGGAATTTACTAAGAGGTTTGAGGATATCTTAAATTTACAAATTCCTCAATGGATAATAAATCCGTACAATATCACAGCCATGAAAGAAGCCAGTGTGGTAATGCAAGAAGAGTTGATCACCGTCAGCACAGACGAGGAGCTTAAGCAGAAGTTCAACCAACGATATCAGAAGTTCTGGTTGCAGCGCAACATTGAAAAACGGTATCCTGCATTGTAGAACATTGCTGGAAAATACCTTGTCGTTTTTCCATCATAATACCTAATCGAAAAAGGCTTCAGAGTGGTTACAAACATTTTGACAAAACAAAGAAACCGTTTGAAAATCAACCAACGCGGAGATTTAAGGGTGTAACTCACCAATATTGAACCAGATTTAGCTAGATTGGTAGAAAATCACCATGTACATCCATCACATTGATTTTTTTATTTTATTGATCTTTACTTTGCGATTTTAATATTTTTTTCCAAATATAATTACCTACTTAAGTATTTTTGCGTAATTTGTATTAATAATTATTAATTACATTTGATATTTACTGAATTTTATGTCTATTTATTTTGTTAAATTTTGATGACAAAATGATGTCAAGTTTACTCGCTTAACCAACCGCAAAGTTTTTAAATTGGTAAGTATTTTGTATCAATAGGAAAAAAACTAGAGATAGGATTTTTAAAGCAATTTGGCTATGGGGGTTTGAGGTATCAGTTCATTTTGGAAATAGTTTGGGAATCCTTGGTCTAGGTAATCATTTGCGCAAGAGTGTATCAATGAATGAATGAATTATTATCAGAAGTTATATCCTCTCCAACTTAAACGGTTTCGTAACTTTATACTCTGTATAGCAGTATTAAATAAGTTCAAAGTTCTTTTTTTCATGCATTAATTTCCTTCCACATTAATAATGTTGATAATAGTATTTATTGACAACAGTTACTTTGTACACACGATTAGATTATTTGTTATTGATAGGGTCCGATTTATAAGTATTAACATTAGACTTAATGATCTTCACTATACTGGCAAAATGACAACAAATAATACACACATTATTTTTGGCCCACAAGAAAAGTTTAAAGTATGGTTCGATTCTCTTGGAACCTTTCTGTACATGTGTCTAAAAGAGAGAAATGCCTCCGAAATTTTAATGGTAAGTGTTTTTGTTTAATTAAATAACTTTAATATTATTTTAAGGTTAATATTACATTTAGGTAAAAAGTTTATATTTATTTAGTTCAACTACAATTCCACATTTCTAAACTTAAAATACATTTAAAAAAGTCTGGATTATTAGTTCTGGGATATTAATTTTATAGTGGGAAATGTGTAAATACTGTTGCGTTTAAAGTTACATTTTTAATTATAATTTGACTTGCAGCTTTATTTTTATTATTTTTAACGCTGGTCTACACTACTTGTATCTTGCACTTAATAGTAATGTTATGACTTCATCACTATCACTATTTTTAACTTGAATCGCATATTGCGCATGTACTTGATCAATAATTAAACGATATAATAACTATAAGTATGTAAGTAACAGCGCATCAAAGATAGAATAGATAGATAGATATAGAATAAATACAAAATAATGAACATAAAGCAAGTGTTGGATTCATTACACATGGTGACATACTTTATTATTACTATTTACTAGTAAATTATAGTATTATAGCTACTTCTAATAGTGTAAATTATCATTAAATGAACAAAAAGTGCAACGGTGCGGATTTCTTAAAATCCAGATATACGGTATCCAAGAACCCACATTTGTAAACCTCATACTTAAATAATTTAAACATGGAAAAGTAAAATGGAACGGATTTAGTCATATTTCTGTCGTAAATTGTTTACAGTTAAGTGTGAAGATGCAGCTACCGTACTCTGCCATACGCTACCGAGGGAGAAAGCCTTAGTCGACGATTTAAATTGAAATTCTTTGTGCGCGCGCGTGTGTGCGTGCGTGCGTGCGTGCGTGCGTGCGTGCGTGAGTGCGTGCGTGAGTCCTTGTCGGTGTCGGCGTGCGTGCGGTGCGTGCGTCGTGTGCTGTGTCGTGCGTGGTGTGGCGTGTGCGTGCGTGTGCGTGTGCGTGCGTGGTCGTGTGCGTGGTGTGTGCGTGTGCGTGTGTGTGCATGTGGCGTGCGTGTGCGTGTCGTGTACGTGTGCTGTGCGTGTACGTGTGCGTGTGCTGTGCGTGTGCTGTGTGCGTTGATGCGTACGTGCGTGTGCGTGTCGCGTGGGTGGGTGAGTGTATGTCGTTTGTGTGTTTGTGTGTGTTTGTGTGTGTGTGTGTGTGTGTGTGTGTGTATGGGTGAATGTGTGCGTGGGTGCGGAGCATGGGTGCGTGCTAGGTGCGTGCTGGTGCATGCGTGGGTGTGCGTGCATGCATGCGTGTGGGCGTGTGCGCGTGGGTGTGTGTGTGTGTTTGTGTGTGTTTGTATGTGTGTGTGTGTTATGGGTGATGTGTGCGTGTGTGTAGCATGGGTGCGTGCCTGGGTGCGTGGTGGGTGCGTGCGTGGTCGTGCATGCGTGTGGGCGTGTGGCGTGTGGTGCGTGAGTGTGGGTGTGTGTCGGTGCCGGTCTGCGTGTGCGTTTGATGTGCGTGCGCGTGTGCGTGTGCGTGTAGTTGAGTGTAGCGTGAATGCGCGTGTGCGTGTATGTGTGTGTGTGCATATGCGTGTGCGTGTGCGTGTGCGTGTGCGTGTGCGTGCGTGTGCGTGTGCGTGTGCGTGTGCGTGTGTGAGTGTGACTGTGAGTATTAGTGTGATGTGCGTGCGTGTGGTGTGATGTGACGTTATATGTGAGTGTGGTGTGAGTGTGCGTGTGCGTGTGCGTGTGAGCGTGTGTGTGCGTGTGGGTGTGCGTGCTGTACGTGTGCGTGTGCGTGTGCGTGTTCGTCGTGCGTACGTGCGTGTGCGTGTGGCCGCGTAGTGTGAGTGTGTTTGTGTGTGTTTGTGTGTGTGTGTGGGTGTGTATGGGTGAGTATGTGCGTGGTTGCGTAGGAGCATGTGTGCGTGCCTGGGTGCATGCGTGGGTGCATGCGTGTGGGCGGGTGGGCGCGTGGGTGTGGGTGTGGGTGGCGGTGTCGGTGTGCGTGTGCGTTTGCGTGTGCGTGCGCGTGTGCGTGCGCGTGTGCGTGCGCGTGCGCTTGTGCGTGTGCGTGTGCGTGTGTGAGCGTTAATGCGTATGTCGCGTAAGCGTACGTGTGCGTGTGCGTGTGCATATGTTGTGCGTGTGCGTGTGCGTGTGCGTGTGCGTGTAGTGTGCGTGTGAGTGTGACCGTGAGTATTAGTGTGAGTGTGTGTGGGTGTGAGTGGTGTGTGTGTGGGTGTGAGTGAGTGTTGTGTGTGTGTGTGTGTGTGTGTGTATGGGTGAATGTGTGCGTGGGTGCGTGGGAGCATGGGTGCGTGCCTAGGTGCGTGCGTGGGTGCATGCGTGGGTGTGTGCGTGCATGCATGCGTGTGGGCGCGTGGGCGCGTGGGTGTGGGTGTGAGTGTGGGTGTGTGTGTTTGTATGTGTGTGTGGGTGTGTATGGGTGAGTGTGTGCGTGGGTGTGTGGGAGCATGGGTGCGTGCCTGGGTGCGTGTGTGGGTGCGTGCGTGGGTCCATGCGTGCGTGCATGCGTGTGGGCGTGTGGGCGTGTGGGTGCGTGGGTGTGGGTGTGGGTGTCGGTGCCGGTCTGCGTGTGCGTTTGAGTGTGCGTGTGCGTGTGCGTGTGCGTGTGCGTGTGAGTGTGAGTGTGAATGTGCGTGTGCGTGTAAGTGTGTGTGTGTGTGCCTATGCGTGTGCGTGTGCGTGTGCTGTGCGTGTGCGTGCGTGTGCGTGTGCTGTGCGTGTGAGTGTGACTGTGAGTATTTGTGAGTGTAGTGGTGTGCGTGTGCATGTGGTGTGCGTGTGCTGTGCGTGTGCGTGTGCTGTGCGTGTGCGTGTTCGTCTGCGTGTGATGTCGTGTGCGTGTGCGTGTGGTGTGACTGTGAGTATTAGTGTGATGTAGTGGAGTGTGTGTGCGTGTGCGTGTAGCGTGTGTGTGTGCGTGTGTGTGCGTGTGCGTGTTCGTGCGTGCGTACGTGCGTGGGCGTGTGCGCGTGATGTGTGAGTGTGGTTGTGTGTGGGTTTGTGTGTGTGTGTGTGTGTGTGTGGGTGTGTATGGGTGAGTGTGTGCGTGGTTGCGTAGGGCATGTGCGTGCCTGGGAGCGTGCGTGTGCATACGTGTGGCGCGTGGGTGTGGGTGTGGTGTCGGTGTCGGTGTGCGTGTGCGTGCGCTGTGCGTGCGCGTGTGTGCGGTGTGCGTGTGAGTGTAGTGAGCGTGAATGCGCATGTGGCGTAAGCGTACGTTGGTGTGCGTGTAATAGTGTTGTGCGTGTGTGTGCTGTGTGTGCGTGTGTACTGATGTATATTTATTTATTAGTGCTGTGTGATTGTGATTGTGTATTTTAGTGTGTGTGTGGTTGTGTGTGTGTGTGTGTGTGTGGGTGTGATGGTGTTGTGGTGTGTTGTGGGTGTGTGATGGGTGTGTGTGCGTTGTGGGTGGTGGTGTGTGATGTGTGTGTGGTGTGATTGTGACGTTGTGGTGTGATGTGTAGTGTGCGTGTGTGTGTCGTGTGAGCTGTGTGCGTGCGTCGTGCGTGTGCGTGCGTCGTGCGTGTGTGTGCGTGCGTGCGTGTGTGTGTGCGTGGGTGTGGTGTGTGATGTGTGGTGTGGTCGTGCTGTGTGTCGTGTGTGTCGTGTCGTGCGACGTGCGTGTGGCGTGTGCGTGTGAGTGTGAGTGTGATGTGCGTGTGTTTGTGTTGTGCTGTGTGGTGTGTATGCGGTGTGTGTCGTGTGCAGTGTGCTCCGGTGTGCGTGGTGCGTGCGTGTGGGCGTGTGCGTGTGCGTGTGGTGTGCGTGTGCGTGTGCGTGTGCGTGTGCGTTTGCTGTGCGTGGCGTGTGCGTGTGCGTGTGCGTGTGCGTGTGCGTGTGCGTGTAGTGTGAATGTGAGTGAATGTGGTGTGAGTGTAGTAGTGATTGTTGTGTGCGTGTCCTGTGCGTGTGCGTGTGCGTGTTGTGTGTGGACGTGAGTTGGTGTGGTAGTGGTGGTGTGAGTGTGAGTTGTGTGTGTGTGGTTGTGTGTGTTGTGTGGTGGTTAGTGTATGGGTGTGTGTGTGTGGTGTGGTTAGCTGTTTCATAACCTAATTTGGTGCATGCTGTATAATAGTATATAGGTATATAGTATAGTATAGTATGATATATATGTATATATTATATTTGTGTGTGGTGTGTGTGTGTGTGGTGTGTGTGTGTGTGGTGTGTGTGTGGTGTGTGTGTTGTGTGTGATGTGAGCGTGAATGGCGTGATGCGTGTAGTAGCGTGTGCATATGTTGTGCGTGTGCGTGCCTGTGTATCGTGTGGTGTGTGTGTCAGTGTGATGTGAGTTATTGTGTGAGTGTGAGGTGAGTGTGTAGTTGTGTGTGTGGGTGTGAGCGTGTGGTGTGTGTGTGGTGAGTGTAAGTGTGCAGTGTGAGTATGTGTGTGTGTGTGTGTGTGTGTTACTGTTTTCATAACCTAAATTTTCATGCAATTTACTGTATAATATATATATATATATATATATATATATATATATATATATATATATATATATATATATATAAGGGTGGTCCAATACAAATTCATTAATTTCCAAAGTAATTATTTTGAAAAATCTCTCGCACAGGTCGATCTACATTGTTTTTGAGCACATTTTAGCATAAAATTTTTTTTACAAAAAACTCAAGATGGCAGCCACGTGCCATTTTGTGAAAAAATTTAAATGGCACATCGTTGGAAGCTATTAACAGTGGGAATTCAAAGCTCGAATTTTATAACTATCAATTAAGGCGATTTTTTCAATGCGTTACGTTTTTCCTATCTGGAACATCTCCGGTGATAATTAGCAAACTTATACGTCTGATTGGTTTGTTAGAGAAATAAAATTTTCGTTTTTGAAACTCGAGAGTGTTTTTTTTTTTATGTTTTATGCGTTCCAGAAAGGAAAAATGTCACTTAGTGAAAAGGTGGTCATTTTGTTATACCTTGGACACACCGTGTCCATGATAAGGATGCCCACTATGGGGATCTCGGAAACGGTAAGAGATGGATGGTGGGTTAAATGGAACAAAAGTTACGCATTTGAGAGAATGTATTTATGGTAGAACTCGAATATCTCTTTTAGTTTTTGAGATATTTGAAAAAAATTGAGTTGTATGATTTTCGTTTTTATTTTTTCCTGACCTTATTTGAATAGCTCCCAAGAAAAGAAGAGCACGTTTTCATTACCACTTTTCTAGCTGTACTTAATGTTGTTATTCAATTTTTGATACAATGTTTCGTTGTTAGCAACCATCATCAACATTATTTTTTAAATACAGGAAAAATTATTTTTGTCATATTTAAATTCTCTTCTTGATTCTGAATTCAACGATATATCACACTTTATATTTTTGATACGTTTCGGATGAGAAAATTCATATTCAATGTAAAACATCGAAAACGTACAGTTAAAACTAATACTAGAAACATTAGAAAACCGTAAAATTATTATAAAATTATGTTTTGTAATTTTAAATGGTAGACAAATAAAAAACAAATTTATCTTAAAGGTTAATAAACTCACAAAAGATGTTCAAAGAGATTCCCGTTATTCTCTAAACATAAATAGCATCTTCTAACTGCAGCATCTAAAACATTCTTCAGCATTTGAGGAGTAATACTAGCAAACGCTTCGAGAACTAATCTTTGTAAAATTTCTTCATTTTCAATCTCGTTTCCGTAAATGTAATTTTTAATGTATCCCCAAAGAAAAAAATCCAAAAGTGTTATATCTGGAGAACGGGCTGGCCACAGTACATTTGCATGAGTGCCAATGCATCTTTCTGGAAATCTAACTGACAGGTATTCGCTGACAATTCTGGAATTATGTGCAAATGCAAAGGCAACTCATTCAAAGCTATCTCTAATTCATTTTGGAGTAAAATTTGGTAACGTTCAGAATTTAAGGACTCCTGGTAAATGAAAGGACCTATAATTCGAGTACCGAATATAGCAGCCCAAATATTAAATCCGAAACGGTGTTGGTGTTTGGCCGTTTTTATACAGACGTGGATTTACTCTTGCCCAATAAGCATTTCTACGATTAAAAATTCCATTATTATTAGCCATATTTTCATCGGACCATATTATTTTATTCGGAAAATATTCATTGTCTTGAGATTGATGTGTATACCATTCGCAAAATATTCTACGTCTTTCTGAGTCACTTGGTTGAAGTCCTTGGCAAATTCTAAATTTATATGGATGTAATTTCTCCTTCTTTAGAACATAATGAGCTATGGAATGCGCTATACCAGTTGCCTCTTCAATTTTCCTAGTAGAAACCTCTGGATTTTCCGTTACAGCTAATAAAACAGTATTGGCTTTTTCTTCATTACAAGGTTTTTTGCAAGATCTTACAGGTTTTTTGAACGCACCATATTCTTTAAGATTAACTGCTAATGTCCGAAAAGTTCTTTTGTGAGGTTGACGCCTTTCTGGATATTTGCTTAAATACATTATTTCGGCTTCAGAACAATTACGTTGACACAAAATGTAACACATCAGTACATCGAATTTTTCATTATTTGAAAAATCTACTCCTACCATATTGTTTTTAGGTAAACACATAAACACAAAATGTAATTAACTCAAAGACCACCAAACAATCGTAATACGGACAACAATCAATTATGACAGGTAGGTAAACAAAATGCAAAACCAACTTATTTTTATCAAATGTACGACAGAAGATGTATTTTAACTGTTTAATTAATAGTATTTTCACTAAATACATACTTGTGAATTATTTTATTCGCAACATGCATTAGAAAATGAGAAAAGATTATTTTATAATCATTTTACTGTTTTCTAATGTTTCTAGTATTAGTTGTAACTGTACGTTTTCGATGTTTTACATTGAATATGAATTTTCTCATCCGAAACGTATTAAAAATATAAAGTGAGATATATCGTTGAATTCAGAACCAAGGAGATAATTTAAATATAGCAAAAATAACTATTTCGTGTATTTAAAAAAATAAAGTTGATGATGGTTGCTAACAAACGAAACGTTGTATCAAAAATTGAATAACAGCATTAATTAGAGCTAGAAAAGTGGCAATGAAAATGTGCTTTTCTCTTCTTGATGCTCTTCAAATTAGGTCAGAAAAAAATAAAAACGAAAATCAGAAAATTTTTTTCAAATATCTCAAAAACTAAAAGAGATATTCGAGTTCTACAAAGACCTTAAATACATCCTCTCAAATGCGTAACTTTTGTTCGATTTAACCGACCTTCCATCTCTTACCGTTTCCGAGACCCCCATAGTGGGCATCCTTATCTTGAACACGGTGTATATATATATATATATATATATATATATATATATATATATATATATATATATATATATATATTTATATACGATGAAGCACAACCTGTAGAAGAATTACGAGATGAATTGGGTATGATACCAGCACACATACAAGAATTTTTTCAAACTGTGCATGCAAGTTATACTGCTTCTTTAACAATCGTTATCTGTACATCACGACTAACAATGTGATGTATTTAGATTACGAGATTAGTGTTGTCAGTAATTTAATAATAAAAAATAATTATCTTTTTGGGGAGTCATGTATTTACTTTACCAAACGTAAAAGATCGCAAGAGATTTTGTAGGTGGAGTTAACCCGAAAGATATGATTCATAATATTGAGGAACACAATCCATATATATATATATATATATATATATATATATATATATATATATATATCGTTTTCAAAATTATTTATTGCAGGATTGTGTGGGATCTTTCGGGTTACAATTAGAAAATATTTTCGAAAAGTTACTACTCGTATACAGGGTATTACAACACAAAGTTATATTTTTTTAATTGGAACATTCCGTATATTATTATAAATTTGGATTCCCTGGTTAATTTTAAGGGCACTTTATTCACTATATGAGGTATCTTAAACGCGCAATTTAGGCGCTGCATTCCATTTTTTGAAAATTTAGAGGTTGAAAAGAAAAATTGTAACAACCGTATGGAGAAATGTGTAACACAAAAATTTTAATGGTTGATTAGTCATAGACTGTGCTACATAAAATCGTAAAAATAGTACTATTATCTTATTTAATTTTCGAGATATCGTAATGCAAAGTATAAGATTATCATAGATAACTTGATTTTTTTTAAATGGAAAGATATACATTGTTTTACATTGTTAGATAGGACATTTAATTACATTTTTTTATGATATAACATTGTTGGTATTTATGTTTTGCCGTTTTTTGATAATCCAGCTTTTTTACTGAATTTGCAAAGTTTAAGATTTTTAATCGTAGATAACTTGATTTATTTAAACGGAAAGGTATACATTGTGTTACATTGATAGATAGGAAATTTAATTACAATTTTTTTGATATAACATTGTTGGTATTTATTTTTTGCCGTTTTTTGATAATCCAGCTTTTTTACTGAATTTATCGATTTTGGAAGAAAATAATATTAAATTAAATGTTCAAATTGTCGACCACGCTGATTTAGACAATACTGAATTCTTTTAATAAAAGAAGCTTCAACCCGATCTAACATATTAGGAGTAATTGTAGCAAAAACATTTCTAATTCGCAATTTCATATTCTCAGCAGTTGTTGGTTCTTCCTCATATAGTTTATTCTTCACAAAGCCCCAAAGAAAAAATCCAATGGAGTTATATTGGGAGATCTAGCTGGCCAAGGTATCGGTCCTTGTCTTCCTATCCAATTTTCGTGAAACGTCGAATTTAACCACTGGGTTACAATTCTGGCATGATGAGGAGGTGCCCCGTCTTGTTGGAAATACATACCTCTTCTTTGAGCCAAAGGTACATTCTCCAATAAATGATATAATTTGTTTTCTAGACAATTATGATACCCCAGTGAGTGTGCCATTGAAAAAAAGAGGACCAACAATAGTTCCGCCAAATATACCTGCCCAAACATTCACTGACCACTTATTTTGAGAGACTAACCGAAATTGGTGTGGATTTTCATTTGAATAAAAATGAAAATTATGTCTGTTCACAAATCCATTTCGATGAAATGTACATTCGTCGGTAAATAATATCCCCGATATAAAATCTTCGTTCGCACTTAACTGTTGTTGAACCCACTAGCAAAAATTAATTCCATTTTGAAAACCTTGTTCTTTCAGCTCTTGATGTAATTGTACATGATAGGGGTGAAATTTATTTTTCTTTAACATTCGTCTCACGGAAGTTTGACTGATTTCTAAATTGTCACTTAATTTCGGAATACTAACGTGGGGGTTTTCAACTGTAGCTAAGTACACGAAATTCATTTTCTTCATTTGTAACAACTTTAGCTCTTTCGTTTTTAGGATATCCAACACTTCCAGTACTTTCAAATCTTTCTAAAAGATTGCGAAACGATTCTTCTCTTGGTTGTCTTCGATCAGGATAACGCTGCCCGTAGATTCGACGGGCCAATAAACAATTTTTGTTTGATTCTCCAAGCACAAATATCATGTCAACTAATTCATTTTGCAAAAAATTACTCATTATACTTACTGATCTACAGCGTGTTGAAGTTTAATTTAAAAAAACAGACAAAATTAGATTTTCCCAAAACGGCTTGAGATATCATAATAAAATTTTACGCGTGCCAATAGCTGTGGGAGACGCATACTTTGCAATACAACACAGTGTTTCAGCCGTACCATTGGTGCGCGTATTGGCACGTCACTTGCTATTTTTCAAGAAAAAAGTAGGATACCGCTGATTTCTCTAAAAATAAAAAATATTTTTTAATTCTTTGTTCAATTGTGAAGAAAAAAGCTCTCTTGACTTTTTATCGTACGACGTATCGTTTTTGAGTAAAAAAACATTTTAGTGCATGTCCATTTATTACCGAAAAAAAGTTTTAAAAATCAAGGGTTTCATTCAAGGGCAAAAACAAATATTTCACCAAACCAAAAATTTTACCAACCAAAAATTACAAAATCTGTTCAAAGTGACCACCTCGAGCTCGGATGCAAGAATCCAATCTTCTCCTCATTGACTAGCGAACTCTCTCAAAAACACCAGGATCTGTTTTAATTAAGTTGCACCCAGCAATGATTCGATTTCCTAAGTCTTCTACGTTTTTCCATGGAGTAGCGTACACCAAGGACATCAAATAGCCCCACAGGAAAAATCAAAGGAATTTAAGTCCGGGGATCGTGCAGGCCATAAGTGAGGTCCACCCCGGCCAATCCAACGATTTCCGTAAGCTTGTGTTAAGAAATCACGAGCTACTTGACTAAAGTGGGCTGGTGCGCCCTCGTGCATATACCACATTGCGTCTCTAATTGCTAATGGTACGTCCTCCAGAAATCCAGGGAGCGTGTTTTCCAAAAAGTTGCGATACACCTCTCCGGTAAGTCTCCCGGGTAGAAATACCGGTCCAATTAGGCAGTCACCCACAATCCCAATCCAAATGTTCAAAGAAAACTGATGTTGAAAACGATCTTCAACAATTTCATTTGGATTTTCTTCACACGATACATGGTTATTATGGAAATTCCGTATTGCATTTCTTAAAAAACTCGCTTCATCGGTGAACAGAATCAACATCAGGAGTTGAGGGATTTGAACCATTTTGTGCAAAAGCCATTGACAGAATGCAATGCGAGGAGGAAAATCAGCAGGAAGAAGTGCTTGAACGCGTTGTAATGAAATGGATACAACAAATTTTCCTTAAAAATGTGCCAAATAGTCCCATTACTTACATCCAAAGCGTCAGCAATATTTCGAGTAGAAGTACCTCGATCTTCTTCTATCATGTCCAGCACATCCTCTTCCAGCTCTATCTTTCTGGTTGTCCTTGGCCTTCCTCCTCCTCCACTTCGTCTTAATATGCCTGTTTCATAAAGACGCCAATGAATGCATTCGAAAGTTTTTCTATCAGGAGCAATACGGCCCGGAAATCTTTCAGTATACAACCGCCTAGCTTCTAATGCATTCCCATCAGCAAGTCCATAAATGTAGTGCATGATGATCATCTCGGCATTCGTATAGCGATTCATGATAAGGAACTTCAACAAATTCGACACAAAATTATTAATCACGAGACTCATTCAATATGTCAGTGATATGTCAGTGAATAATACAGGAATGTTTAAAAATATTTTTGTACGCATGATAAATGGACATGCACCAAAATGTTTTTGTTACTCAAAAACGGTACGTCGTGCGATAAAAATTCAAGAGAGCTTTTTTCTTCACAATTGAACAAAGAATCAAAAAATAGTTTTATTTTTAGAGAAATCCGCGGCATCCTACCTTTTTCTTGAAAAATAGCCTGTGACGTGCCAATACACGCGTCAATGGTACGACTGAAACATTGTGTTGTATTGCAAAGTATGCGTCTCCCACAGCTATTGACACGCGTAAAATTTCATTATGATATCTCAAGCCGTTTTGGAAAGATCTAATTTTGAGAGTTTTTTCTAAATCAAACGCTATAGATCGGTAACGAAGCGTTTACGGACCTATGTTTACAGGAACCTTATTGTATAAAGTGACCTGGGAAATCACTCCCTTTAATATTGCCGCATCTTTTTTAAACACCCTGTATATATATATATATATATATATATATATATATATATATATATATATATATACAGCGTGTCCAGGATAAAAATGTGCAGCATGGTGATCTCACTTATTTGAAGAGTTACAACTGTGGTGCCTTATTCTGGGCCTAATTTAACAGGCCAAAAGCATTTGACGTACTTGCCTTGGCTTATTTGATATTAAAAAAAAAGTGTTTTCGATTTTGGTTTTAATTTAATTACTCAGCTAATAAGACGAATTTGGTCTTAAGGGTAGTACATTATTAAGACACTTTTTCATGAGTAATCAAAATATGACACTAGATTTTTATACTTCAAATTTTCTTGAAAGTAACATCAACTTTATTTTTTAGGATCGCGGCAGGCTTAGCATTAAATTCTGATAGCATTTTTCTTCCTCTTGTATCATACATGTGTCTCTAAGTCGTTTCATTTTAATAATATCGCATTCTTTTGATTCTGAATAGTTAGCTTTGCAATTAAGTAGAAAGTAAACGAAAAATCAGATTTTTATCAATTTAATTCAGAAATAGCTAATTGTTATTTTCAAGAGAACTTGAAGATGTACAAAATTGCTAGTGTCATATTTTGGTTACTCTCGAAAAGTGCCTTAATAATGGATTACTCTTAAGACCATATTTCTCCTATTAGCTGAGTAATTAAAAAAATACCAAAATCGACAATTTCAGTTCTTTGTTAATATTAAGTAGTCCATGGCAAGTACATCCAATGTTTTTATCCTACTAAATTAGGCCCATAATAATGTAACTTTTTGTAACTTGATCAAACATAATTTTTTAAATAAGTGAAATCCTCATGTTGAACATTTATATATATATATATATATATATATATATATATATATATATATATATATATACACATACACATCACTACGTAAGTTGGCTACATATAGAAAACCGAGGTAAATTGAAGTAAACGAAAGCAGCTTACAATATGTTAAAAATATAATTCCTTCCGCCAGGGTTTTAATGGTTGCACCTTACAGTTTACTATTTTTATTTGGGCCAGATAATACATTTTTTTATTACTTATCCCGCTTAATTATAAATTTTTTTTTCTATTCCTCTAGAATAAGTGGATCCTATGAAAGTTAAAAGTAACCGTTTAAAGAAACTGAAACCAGTATGAACTAGTGATGTTAACGTTGAGAGTTTACATGCATCTCATCAGATTTAATATTATCCAGTTTTAATTTGTAATACAGGATAAACCTCCCACCGAGGGTGATGTTAAAACTAACGCTTCCGCCTTCACTCCAGCTAATGCTGAGTTGTCTGAATTTATCTCTATATTTCTCGAGATGCTTCTACCACTGTTTTTCTGTCGCCTTTCTGTTCATGCTCAATAGCGTGCTATCATGCGAATTACTTCTTCTGAAGAAAGTAAGCAAAAAATTAACTTTCTATTACTTTTTCAAAACATCGATGCTAAGTCGAAAGCAAAAAAATTTAAACAAACCACATTTGATTGATTTTCTCGTTTGCCTTTCTTTAGTGTAATACTGTCGTTGAGGAACATGATGATACAAATGTAACATTACCTGATTTTTCCTTATTTGATTCAGAAGAATCAGCTGATTCAACTTACTAATGCACCTTCTTCTTTCTCGTTTTTTAGATCCTTTGTTGTGTGGAAAGTTGCATAGTCGTTGTCTCGAGACGGCAAATCGACATTTCTAGAATTTCTCAGTTGTGTCAGGGAGTTCTGCTGCTTTATTTATTTATTCCTCAGAAATTACTGATAAATTTTTACTTCTGTGTCGTAGTTGTCGTACTAGACCGCAGTTCTAGAAGAATGTGGTATGTGTACTAAAAACGAAACATCTACCTTTCATGTATGATGTGCGCTGGCTGGATGAAATAAAAAGTTGAACTATGGGTTTTTCTGAAATTATGATTCTCTGTGTTGCGGTAATGCAAAGAATGTTTCAACACTTATCAACGTATCTCTCCAAAAGTCAACTGGCGTACTACATTCGTCATGATCTAACATATTTACCTGATTGCGTCAGTCCATGACATTAATTTTTAACTCTGCACAAACAATTTGAGTAAAATAAATACTTAATGGACAGTTTCAAGCATCCACTATTAACCAAAAGTACCCTTTTATCAGCCTAGCCCAACTTATGCTGGCCACGTTCGGATTCTTTCATTTATTCTTCTACGATAGCTTTGTCTGGTCACTCCGTACTTAATGTTGCTTCTGTTTTATTTACTAAACCTTATTCGCCGTACTTTCAACTTCTCGCTGTTGAAATTATTCTAGTGTCCTCGACCATAGGTCACACACTGTCATGGATGTGGGAAACTTGTAGTGATCAAACCTTCTTGTCCTGTTTGTTTTAAGAAAAATGGAAACTTCCGTTGAAGGGTTCTGACAGAAATTGGATTCTGGTGCCTTCCCACTTTTTGGTGGGAATCTTTTGCGTTTGCAGGAAATTTCTTTATTTGTAGGTACGTCTACTAATAGGTAAATCGGCCAAGAGAAATCATTGGAAATTATTTCAAGTCCCAAAGATGGCCGCTAGGGGACGCAACTGTTATGGCCAAGATCCACATTTTCCATCAGAAGTGGGTGATCATTTTGAAGAAATTCTCGATATCACACCCCATTCAAGACATCATCAGAAGATAACGGACCTCTTACTTGGTCCTCAAGAATTCCGCCCCAGACATTCAATAGCCATCTATTTTGATAATCAATTGTGTATATTCAATCAGGGTTTGTAGTCACATAGTAACGCATGTTATGTCGATTAACAGACCCATTACCCTTAAATTACCCTTAAATTGCTTCATTGTATGCATAAAGCTCCAGTCGTTGTTAATAAAATTGTCATGGTTTGACAATAATTTACACGATTTTGAAAATTAGTTCTTGATGTAGCTCAAGCTGGTAGGGATAATACCTGTGTTTTAACGTAATTCGACTAATACTGGTTCGCGATATGTCAGTTTCTGCCTCAATTTCTCTGCAACTCAATGCTGAATTTTCTTGTAACATTAAATGAACTTTCAACTCCAGGTTCTCGCATGTTTTTCGTGCTACTAATTCTCTTTTCTAGTACGTAACGCTTTCTGTAGCTTCAAATCTATGCTTCAATTTTGAAATACAGCACTTTGCGGCATTCTTGCATCTGGATATTTTTTTTTGTAGATTCTTTGAGCCAATACAATATTAGGATCCGCTTCACCAAGACTGTATACCATATTAATTAGTTCTTGACGAGTAAAAAAACGAGTAAAATTCAGTGAAACTTATGATCTTATAATCTTTACAAAAAATTGACTGATTGTAACATTGACAGAAGCCCACACGGTTTTTATTGTTCAAGCAGAAAAGTTTTTCGAAATTTAGTTATTTCAGGATAGCAACCTGAATTTTTACATTGGACCATACAAAACTTATATTGATGGAAAGCTTGTCAAAAATGCTTTTGACCAGTACAATAACAAATAGGGGGTGCCATTTGAAAAAAATGAGTTTCTGATGTTTTCAATTTGTCATGTTTAAAAAATCGCAGAACGCACACGCAGCTGAGCAAGTTATTGAGTAAACACTTAAAAGATTTACCAACCATTCAGGAATCAGAAAGCGTTAATTGCTTTGTCTTATCTGCAAAGATTTGGAAGGTACAAATTTTTGAAAAGACCCCTGAATTTCGAAATTTGGTCAAAAAAGGCGACACAAAACAGAATTGATCACAGATAAGTAAGAAAAAGCTCTATAAAATGTCACGTCTGGTTAAAATATACCATACATTGATTTATTCTCTGGAGCTGTAGGACACTTATTAGTACCTGGTCTCGTGAATATAGATTATTAAAATTTGGATGTATTCGAGTATACATTTTGGAAGCATTACGTTCGTTAAAATTTGTTTTACTTTGATTGGCGTTATTTGGAGTTAATTACAAATTGGAGTGGGATTTAGTATCCCCATTTTGTGAACGGTGTATAAATTTGTCGGTTTGTTTGTTATTAATAGATTGAAGTTTTTAAATTACGATTAGGTTTCACGTGTTGACAATTATATATGTATCAGTAAAGCGGGAGTTTAATATTTTCTAGCGAATAATGGATATCCCATTTATTTTTAAGTATCATTAATTTTATAGTTTAGTTGAATTAGAATTACATCGTGGAAAATTATTACTTTGTAATGAAAACTTGCTTCAGAAAACGTAGCTTGCAGATTTAAGACATTGGCGACGGAAAGTCGGTATTCCTGTTGATAAGTTTTATTTTAAAAGTGTGGTTTTTATAATACGTTGGTTTAGAGTCGAGTTCTCAAGGTTTTAAGTGAAGAAAACAGCTTGTATTTCATTGATATTTTCTTCGAGGTAGATTGATGCCATGATGTAATTTGTTTTTGAATGCGGTTTGCAAAACTCATATCGTTTTTACCGCGCTTACGGTTTGAAGAATTTTTTTTAGGATCGGTTATTTGCCGTTAGACACAGTATGGCTGGATCTGAAAGATCTGTTAAGGGAATCTTAGTTAAGATGTATAGGTGGTTGGTGTGCGGATTGAACTTACTCACGTTTTACCGGGAGTTAATTGAAGTTTACCGTTGGAAATCTTGAAGAATTTTCATCCACACGGTAATCTTGTTGTGTTGTGTATCACTTGTCAGAAGTGACATTTTTTTGGTCCATCGAAGAGGAACTAGTGTTTAATGGTAGTGCTGTTCCCCATTTCTGGACTGTTTATCGCATTTTTTGTGGATTTTTGTAATGTAAGTTTAGGCTATTGGCTAGTTTCAGTCGTGCGCACAACTGCCACCCACAAATGATAAAACATCCTATAAATAAATATCTTTTTAATAAATTTTTGTATACATAAAAGTCAAAGAGCGCTTGTAAATAAATTATTATTGGTGTAGATATGTTAAACCAGTCGGCACAGTCAGTTAATCCTCTGCTTTTGACATAAATATTTTCGTCACTAAATTTGTGCGTTAGCGTAATTCAAAATTAAACGATTCGCTGAAATATGCCGACTGTAGAGTTGCTATTTTGGAAGCCGTATCAAAGGAGAATCAAGCGTATCGATGTCCACTGTGCCATTACCTAAAGGGCCAATCTTACGAGAAATGCCTGTACCGTTGTGCAAAGGATAGGGGACAAGTCTATACGTTTGTAAAAAAGAGATTTAGGATTAAAAATAATTTTCAAATATTCAATATTAATAACATTTTATCTGCGATAACATTGAAAGAAAGATTACTTCTAGTAATTTATAAATTTGATAAAATTAATCTAATAAACCTTTATTTAGAAATCTACTATTATCAAAACAAAAATATCTTAATTTATATAGAACGCTGATAACCTTTCAAATGCTTAATCGCTAATTTGCAATATTTTAGCTATGCATTTAAACGAATAATAAATTGTACAATTTATTATGTTGTAATAGATACTAATGAAAAATCTTTATTATCAATTTACTAATGCTTCCACATACCCTCCATTTCCGTTTATACATATAACAGTCCTATTAACAAAATCCTTTAAGTTGTTCCTAATCATACGGGACGTTATACTACGAACCGCGTCCGTAATTACTCTCTCTAAGTGGTCAATATCTTGAAGGGCTTTTGAAGATATACCTTTTCCTTTAAGTAACCCCACAAGCAATAATCGAGTAGGATTAAGCCTGGAGACCGCGGAGGACAAGGAATTTCCGAATAACGATGAATACTCTTCCATTAAAAAATTTTCGATGTCTTGACGTACATCTAACCTGCTGTGACATGGGGCACCATCCTGTTGAACCATACCTGTTGACGTTCAATTAGGGGAAGTTTGCCAAGAAAATCATTTATTTTATCGTTTAAAAAGCACAAATAACGATCCGCATTCAAGGTTTCTCGAAAAAAGAAAGATCCAATTATTTGATTTTTATAAATTCCGCACCAAACGTTTGTCTGGAATGAATACTGGTCCCGAGATTTCAATGTAAAATTTGGATTTATATCACTCCACCAACGGCAGTTCTGGTTAGAAACTATGCCATTTTATGTGAATGCTGCTTCATATCAGACAATAATATGTCTTGACATAAATCGGTTATCTTCTAAGTATCCCTGAATGTTACAACAGAATTCAAATCGTTTTTCATAATCTCTTTTTATGCCATTTGTCATTAAAGGTGCCCTTTTTTGCAAAGAATATTTAGGATGTTCAATTGTCGAGAGCATTACTTCTAATGCGATGCCATTATTATCTACATTGTTCTGACGTTTTTTACTAAATCTATTATGTACATCTCCATAAATTAAACTTTATAGCAATATCAAACATTAACAAGGTATTACATTTTGACTTTATCTTTCAATGTTGTAGAGCAAATGTTTAAAAAAGAATTGTTATTGTAAATAAACAATATTGAATATTTGAAAATTATTTTAATCCTAAATATCTTTCCGTAATAAAAATTTTCGATATAGTCAAAACTGAAGGTACTTTACTCTTGATCAAAAATCCTTTTTTTAACAAACCTCGTATACGACTAATACAATTCAATATCTGATGGTTGAACATGCAGAATTTTTTATAAAAAATAAATATTTTTGATAAAACTTATAATAAAAGTTTTCTATATATAGCCAACTTACGTAGTGATATATGCATATAAATATATAAATATATAGATATATATATATATATATATATATATATATATATATATATATATATATATATATCTTTGTTATTATAAGAGATACAGAGTCGGTTAAATTAGCAAAGTTCTGTAGAATTACATGATAATTCCAATACCGATAAGAAAATTCAACATTGTTGCCAACTTTCTAAGATATCTGAAAATAACTAAAAATCGTCCAAATCTTCAATCGGCTATATCTTTTTTAATATTCAAAATACGAAAAAGTTGTAAGAGAGACTTTTGAAAGCTATGTTTGCACAAAATGGGAAAATGTGAATTACAAATTTTTTTAGTAATTATTTTTCGAGCTACAACACAACCATACATTTTTTTAAACGGCTACTATAGGTGGCTATAGACTCATTCGATGACTTATTTTTTCTGATTTCAAAAATGTATAGCTTTGTATGTTTAATATTATTAGTTAGTTCACAATTAAAAAAAAAAATTATAATGTTTATTAAACAAATTAAAGTGTGCAGTGAACATTTAAATAACAAAATAAGCTCATATTCTACTACTAAATTTGTGGAAACAAGAAAAAAGCTCTAAGTAACTTTAACTTACAACGAAGAGTAACAGCAAAAAATATAAACAGATAACACAATCATAGAAGTGCTTCAAAATGCCCTCCATTATTTTGAACACACATTTAACATCATTTTAAAAGTTTGTTTTGAACTTAAACTTTGGGTTCTAATTTGTTGTATATCAACATGAATTTTATTTGTTAAATTGTCTAGATTACCAGGTTTTACTCGGTACACTTTGTGTTTAATTGCACTCCACAAGAAAAAGTCCACGGGGGTTAAGTCTGGAGATCGCGGCGGCCAAGCTATTGGACCTCGATTTCCTATCCAATTATTAAAACGTTTCTGTAAATGGTTACAATAGTTAAGTAATCAATTGTGTGCTGGTGCCACGTCGTGTTGAAAATAATTCGAATTTTGAATTATGTTCAACAGAAGGTCGTCTAAAATTTCTTCAAATACGGTTCGTAAAAAAGTTAGTATCTTTCGGAATTTAAATTGTATTCATAAACAAACGGCCCAGGGATTTAGGTACCAATAATACCGCACCAAACGTTTACTGAAAGAGCATGTTGATCTCTCCTCTCAACAGTAATATGAAGATTTTCTTGGACCATTGGATATGATTTTTTCTATTGAAGATGCTGTTGTTTGTAAATTTTGCTTCATCGGTAAAAAGAATGGTTTTCGAGAATTGATTGTTTGCTCGACTTTCATTAATCAACCATGTGGCAAAACGTAATATTTTCTGATAATCTTCAACATACAATGTATTTCCTATATGAAAATGATATGCTTAAAATTATTTTGTTTCAAAATAACGTGGGCTTCATATTTGGAAGTGTTGCACTCGTTCGCAATTTCACGAAGAGGTGTAGTAGGTTTAAATTCGACGTAAGCTGAAACACGTTCTTCTGTTTCTGTGTTAATATTAATTTTAAAATTTTGAGATTTAGTAAAAGCCCCATATTTTTTAAATTCGATTCGAGTTTGGCAAATAATCTCACATCGGGTTGTCTTCTTTCCATATAAGTTTGAAGATATAATTCCGAAGCAGCATTAGCATCTCTGTTAGACACGTAATAGCAGAAAAGCATAACATTTCTTTCTTCAGAAGAATAAGCCATTAATAAATTAATACTCACTATTTAACTACAATTCGTTACAACAAATAATTCAATATCTACTATTTGACAGTCAATCAATGCAGAGCTTTGTTTTTAATTGTCACAGCACACCACGGCAAACATTGCATTTGTTTAGTAAATACTGTAATTGCAATTTTTTGAAAATTGTGAGTTAACTAATAATACTAAACATACAAAGCTATACATTTTTGAAATCAGAAAAAAATAAGTCATCGAATGAGTCCATAACCACCTATAGCTGCCATTTAAAAAAATGTATGTTTGGGTTGTGGTTCGAAAAATAATTACTAAAAAAATTTTTTTATTCGCATTTTCCCATTTTGTGTAAAAATAGCTAACAAAATTCTCCTTACAACCTTCTCGTATTTTGAATATTAAAAAAGATATAGTCGATTGAAAATTTGGACGATTTTTAGTTATTTTCAGATATCTTAGGAAGTTGGCAACAATGTTGAAATTTCTTATCGGTATTTGAATTATCATGTAATTCTGCCCAATTTTGCTAATTTAACGGACTCTGTATCTCTTATGATAACAAAGCTAGCCACACACGTGGGTAGATTCTAGACACCCTATATATATATATATATATATATATATATATATATATATATATATAATGTGCATATATCACTACGTAAGTTGGCTACATGTAGAAAACTTTTATTATAAGTTTTATCAAAAAAATTTATTCTTTATAAAAAGTTGGGCATGTCCTATACCCAAAAATTCAACCATCAGATATTTAATTGTATCAGTCGTATACGAGGTTTGTAAAATAAATGATTTTTGATAAAGAGTGAAGTATCTTCATTTTTGACCATCTCGAAAATTTTTATTATGGAAAGATATTTAGGATTAAAAATAATTTTCAAATATTCAATATTGTTTATTTACAATAACAATTTTTTTTAAACATTTTCTCTGCAATAACATTGAAAGATAAAGTCAAAATGTAATATCTTGTCAATGTTTGATATTGACATTCGAGAAGCTCCAGAAGTATTTAATATCCAACATCCAGATAAAAATATTCATTATACAACAGTAAGAAAAATATTCAATGAATTTAGGACTTATGGATACGTACATAATGAATTTAGTAAAAAACGTCAAAATAATGTAGATAATAATGACATTTCATTAGAAGTAATGCTCTCGACAATTTAACATCTTAAATATTCTTTGCGAAAAAGGGCACCTTTAATGACAAATGGCATAAAAAAGATACATTTGCAAAGATTATGGAAAACGATTTGAATCCTGTTGTAACATTCAGGGATGCTTAGAAGATAACCGATAACATTGAAATCTCGGGACCATTATTCATTCAAAACAATCGTTTGTTGCGGAATTTATAACAATCAAATAATTGGACCGTTCTTTTTTCAAGAAACCCTGAATGCGGGTCATTATTTGTGCTTTTTAAACGATAAAATAAGTGATTTTCTTGACAAACTTCTCCTAATGGAATGTCAACAGGTATGGTTCAACCGGACGGTGCCCCATGTTACAGCAGGTTAGATGTACGTCAATACATTTTTTTAATGAAAGAGTTATTCATCGTTATTCCTTGCCCTCCGCGGTCTCCAGACTTAACCCCACTCGATTATTTCTTGTGGGGTTACTTAAAGGAGAAGGTATATCTTCAAAAGCCCTTTCAAGATATTGACCACTTAGAGAGAGTAATTACAGACGCGGTTCGTAGTATAACGTCCCGTATGATTAGGAACATCTTAAAAGAATTTGTTAATAGAACTGTTATACGCATAAACAGATATGGAGGATATGTAAATTGATAATATATATGTTTGTGTTGATAATAGTAGATTTTTAAATTTATAAATTATTATTATAAGTAATCTTTCTTTCAATGTTATCGCAGAGAAAATGTTATAAAAAAATTTGTTATTGTGAATAAATAATATTGAATATTGGAAAATTATTTTTAATCCTAAATCTCTTTTTTACAAACGTATAGACTTGTCTCCTATCCTTTGTACAACGGTACAGGCATTTCTCGTTAGATTGACCCTTTGGGTAATGACACAGTGGACACCGATACGCTTGAATCTCCCTTGATACGGCTTCCAAAATAGCAACTCTACAGTAGGCATATTTCAACTAATCGTTTAATTTTGAATTACGTTAACGCACAAATTTAGTGGCGAAAATCTTTAAGTCAAAACCAGAGGATTAAGTAACTGTGCCGACTGGTTCAACATATCTACACCAATAATAATTTATTTACAAGAGTTCTTTGACTTTTATGTATACTAAAACTGATTAAGAAGATGTTTATTTACAGCATGTTTTATCATTTGTGGGTGGCACGAATGTAACTAGTCAATATCCTGAACTTACATTACAAAAATCCTCAAAAAATACGATAAACAGTCCAAAAATGGGGAACAGCACTACCATTAAACACTAGTTCCTGTTCGATGGACCCGAAAAAAATGTCATTTCTGACAAGTGATACACAACATAACAATATTACCCTGTGGTTGAAAATTCTTCAAGATCCCCAAAAGGGTAAACGGGAAAAGATTTCCATCGGTAAACTTCAATTCATTCCCGGTAAAACGTAAGTAAGTTCAATCCGCACACCAACCACATATACATCTTAACTAAGATTCTCTTACAGATCTTTCAGATCCTGCCATACTGTATCTAAAGGCAAATAACCGATCGTAAAAAAACATTTCTTCAAACCGTAAACGCGGTAAAAACGAGATGAGTTTTGCAAACCGAATTCAAAAACAAATTACATCATAGCATCAATCTACCTCGAGGAAAATATCAAGGAAATACGATCTGTTTTCGTCACCTAAAACTTTGAAAACTCGACTCTAAACCAACGCATTATAAAAAACACACTCTTTTAAAATAAATTTAATCAACAGGCATACCGACTTTCCGTCGCCAATGTCTTAATTCTGCAAGCTACGTTTCCTGAAGCAATTTTTCATTACAAAGTAACAATTTTCCATGATGTAATTTTAATTCATCTAAACTATAATAATTAATGATACTTAAAAATAAATGGGATATCCATTATTCGCTAGAAAATATTAAACTCCCGCTTTACTGATACACATATAATTGTCAACACGTGAAACCTAATCGTAATTTAAAAACTTCAATCTATTAATAACAAACAAACCGTTCACAAAATGCCAATCCAAATTTTAATAATCTATATTCACGAGACCAGGTACTAATAAATATCCTAAAGCTCCAGAGAATAAATCAATGTATGGTAGATTTTAACCACACGTGACATTTTATAGAGGTTTTTCTTACTTATCTGTGATCAATTCTGTTTTGTGGCGCCTTTTTTGACCAAATTTCGAAATTCAGAGGTCTCTTCAAAAATTCGTACCTTCCAAATCTTTGCAGATAAGTTAAACCAGTTAACGCTTTCTGATTCCTGAATGATTGACGCATCTTTTAAGTGTTTACTCAATAACCTGCTCAGCTGCGTGTGTCTTCTGCGATTTTTTAAACATGACAAATTAAAAATATCAGAAACTCATTTTTTCAAATGGCACCCTCTATTTGTTATTGTACTGGTCAAAAACTTTTTTGACAAGTTTTCTATCAATATAACGTTTGTATGGTTCAATGTAAAAATCCAGGTTGCTATAAAATAATTAAATTTCGAAAAAATTTTCTGCTTAAAACAATAAAAATCGAGTGGGTTTCTGTCAGTGTTACAATCTGTCAATTTTTTTGTCAAGATTATAAGTTTCAATGAATTTTACTCGTTTTTTTACTCGTTAAGCACTAATTAATATGGTATACAGTCTTGGTGAAGCGGATTCTAATATTGTATTGGCTCAAAGAATCTACAATCAAAAATATCCAGATGCAAGAATGCCGCAAAGTGCTGCATTTCAAAATTGAAGCATATATTTGAAGCTACACAAAACGTTACGTACTAGAAAAGAGTATTATTAGCACGAAAAACATACGAGAACCTGCAGTTGGAAGTTCTTTTAATGTTACAAGAAAATTCAACATTGAGTTGCAGAGAAATTGAGGCAGAAACTGACATATCGCGAACCAGTATTAGTCGAATTACATTAAAACACCAGTATCATCCCTACCAGCTTGGGCTACGTCCAGAACTTTTTGGAGATAATTTTCAAAATCGACTGTATTACTATGTGACTACAAACCCTCAGTGGATGTACACAATTTATCATCAAAATAGATGGCCATTAAATGTCTGAGGTGGAATTCTTAGGTACGAAGTAATAGGTCCGTTATTTTCTGATGATGTTTTGAATGGGGTGTGATACCGAGAATTTCTTCAAAATGATCTCCCACTTCTGATGGAAAATGTGGATATTCGCCATAACAGTTGCGTCCCCTAGTGGCCATCTTTGGGACTTGAAAATAATTTCCAGTGATTTCTCTTGGCCGATTTACCTATTAGTAGACGAACCTACAGGTAAAGAAACGCAAGAAACGCAAAAGATTCCCACCAGAAAGTGGGGAAGTACCAGAATCTAATTTCTGTCAGAAGTCTTTAACGGAAGATCCCATTTTTCTTAAAACAAACAGGACAAGAAGGTTTAGTCACTTCAAGTTTCCCACATCCATGACAGTGTGTGACCTATGGTCGAGGACACCAGAATAATTTCAACAACGAGAAGTTGAAAGTACGGCGAAGAAGGTATAGTAAAGGAAACAGAAGCAACATTAAGTTCGGAGTGACTAGACAAAGCTATCGTAGAAGAAGAAGTAAATGAATCCGAACGTGGCCAGCATAAATTGGGCTAGGTTGAGAAAAGGGTACTTTTGGTTAATAGTGGATGCTTGAAACTATCCATGAAGTATTTATTTTGGTCAAATTGTTTGCGCAGAGTTAAAAATGTTAAATTTATATCATCATGTTCCTCAACGACAGTATTACACTAAAGAAAGGCAAATGAGAAAATCAATCATATGTGGTTCGTTTAAATTTTTTTGCTTTCGACTTAGTATCGATGTTTTGGAAAAGTAATAGAAAATTAATTTTTTGCTCAGTTTCTTCATAAGACGTAGCATTGAGCATGAACAAAAAGGCGACAGAAAAACAGTAGTAGAAGTATCTCGAGAAATATAGAGATAAATTCAGACAACTCAGCATTAGCCGTAGTTAAGGCAGCAGCGTTAGTTTTAAATTCACTCGCGGTGGGAGGTTTATTCAGTATTACAAATTAAAACTGGATAATATTAAAGCAATTTTGTGAATATTGTAAGCTTCTTTGGTTTACTTTAATTAAAGTTTACTTTAATTTGCCTCGGTCTAGCTCAACCAGTTTTTAAATTCTATAAAAATGGGAATTTGTTCGTTGTTACTAGGGTTGATCACTGTTACTAGGTTCGTCCACACTGAGCAATATACTTGTAAGGGTTTTAGACGCATATGATTCCTACTTGGTTTATAAAATCTAATTATTTACACTTAACATTACAACTAACATAAACCGTAAGTAAAAAAATAACAAAGTACTTTAGGTAAAATGAACACCAATTATCGCGACTTCTAGCCTCCCTCAGGTTGTGGAGAGTTGGTCCAGAATTCTCTGGATGGGCGCCTTTGTATACGGATTGGAGCAGGCCGCTTCTCTCCTTACGTTTTCTGTGAAAATACGGTTAGCGGGATGTTTATACACTCAGAAAAGAACTGATCCTAATTTATATTACGATATAACGGGATTTTATTTATTTTAAAAGTAAAATTAAAATTGTACAAGCCGGACCTGTCGAGTAACAGACAGCAGCAAAATTTTATACAGTTATTATAACTGTATGTTTAATAATAATAATAAACAGAAAATCGATACTTTTAAAGAGAGTGTTTTTCCTTCATGCGTTTTACAAAGAATACGAGTTTAAATTGCATAAATGCAACTTTTATACCTCTAACTTTTATGAAAGCGAATTTTAAAGAAACTAAATAATATGTACATGGTTTCTTTATTAACTAACCATCTATTTACAGTAGGTTATTCTTATTAATTACGGTAGGATAATATATTTTTAATTACTCTTAGTAAGTTTCAATAATAACAAGGATAAGATATTTAAACATTCCGGAACGATTTAGCTTAAAGATTTTCAGGTACAGGATAAACTGAACGTTACAGATACAGATTCAGGACCGTTAAGAAGTAAAGTTTTCTCTTAGCCTAGGAACGGCGCAATACTTTTAAATTTTAGGGACCTTTCTCTATTCAGCGCTGTTAAATACACAGACTGCCGGCGTTTAACAAAGGTGTTAAATCAGGATGTTGATCCTCTGGATATTTCACGATAAGTGGGCGGGTAGGAAAGCGGTTTATTACGTATAGCGAGATTGAAATGTAATACTCACTGTTAGGTACTGGGTTCGTAATTTACGAAACTGGGTAACCGAAAATGGTCTAAAGGCGGGCGGCTTGTTGCTTTCAACCTGTCAGCTTCCTGCATTTCGGTTTTAATCTTTTTGCCTAGTGCAGGTGTGTTTCTGTGAGTCAGTGTGCGGTGTATAGGTGGAATATCAATTACAAGAATCTCGGCAAATACCCGTTGCGCTGTTTAATTGATACTCCGGAGATTGGCAGAATTTAGGCGAGAACCTTTCTACCCAATGGAGTAAGTGAAAAAATACATCGGGTATATTTCCCGACGTGAAGTCGTTCACTGGTGTGTGTGGTGTTGTATGTTTAACTTACATGTAGATGACTGCAGATTGAGGCAGTAGTAACCATGGTGTATAAGATAAGAACAGGTCGCTCTAGGCTCTCGAAAGAGACCCAGGAGCAAGACAGTGAACAGGAATAGGCCTGAGTCTCCCAAAGCTACCCAGGGGAATGAGAGCGTCTGTAAAAAAGGGAAAGGAAAGGTTACGTACTTCATTCCCTCCCCAATGGGCAGGGCGGGCATTACGTACATATGCATGGTGGGATTAAGGGTGGGTCTGGCCAGGTTAGGATCGGAAGGAACGGAGGTAGGGCTCTGAGCGGCAAAATACTACCCCACGTGTATGAGGAAAACCCGCTGAAAAAACGCCATACAGGGTAGACGGTAACGGGAATCGCGGTTTTATTTAGAATCCGCGCAGGGCGGAAACCGCTTCTGATCGGGCTTCTAATGCCGTGATTGGTGGATAGACTGGCGCGGACTCTGACGTAACAAAACTCTCAACGTTTCTGAAAATTACGTCGGAGGGGATATATATTCAGTATTTGATGATTTCTATAAATGTTAACTAACAGAGTAATTAGCAAATAATTAATTAAAAAAAAATTAGTAAAGGCGGCTGGCAATATAACAGCCATATTGTAGTAAGTGTTTCGTTGTTGGCAATGAAAGGAAGTTAACCAGTGGCGTCGTGAACCAAAGAGCTGCATAAAAGAACTTATGTAACACAGAAAATTTTATGATAGAGTAGAATAATTATAGAAAATTATGATTAATTATAAAGAGTAAAAGATATAATGTAACTTTGCTTTGCTGTACGGCTGTTTATTTGAAAAAAAAAAAATAGATAGTGAAGGAACTACATAAAATAAAGTATTGGTTTTATTTATTTCAGATTGATGCTGTTTCTAAACAAACATTAACATGCGGAAAGGCGTTGGAAAGGAGTACAAAACTGTGCCGCGCATTAAAAGGGATGTCACTTAATAAAGGAGAAACCGTGTGCATTATGTCTGAAAACAAGTTTGATTATCTTATTCCTGTTTTAGCAACATTATTTTCAGGAGCTGTTGTGTATTTACTAAACTTTGCATATACACCAAGTTAGTTTTTATCGCATTGATTAAATTTGGCTTCACATTTATGTTGTAGATGAAATCAAACATGCTTTTGGAATATCAAAACCAAAATATATCTTTTGTTCACTTTCGACACTACCAAATTTGCTAAAACTTAAAGAAAATGATATGTTTGATTCGATTATAATAACAACTGATGCTACTTGTGATAATGATGTAGAAATACTGAACATGGAGTCTCTGATAGAAACCGAAATAATGAGCGATAATTTCGAAATTGCAAGTGTTGATTCGCAGGATATTGCTCTGTTATGTTTATCGTCTGGAACTACAGGTTTACCAAAATGTGTACAGTTAAGCCATCAAAATTTAATACCCACAATAAACGGATTGGTGTAAGAAAGTGCACTCCAATAATTCGTACCATATTTTATTTTAAATTTTAGTGATGAACGGTATATCAATATGACAAAGAACGATGTTACAGTGTCGATACTACCATTTTTTCATATTTACGGTTTTGTTCTTTATTTATCAACAATTGTAACATCAACGAAAGTAATACTGATGAAGTCATTTAAGCCTGATCTCTATTTACAATCAATTCAAGAGTTTAAATCTACAAAATTATTTGTGGTACCCCCCATTCTTAAGTTTCTTGTAAAAAATGCTGTTGTACACAAGTTTGACATTTCAAGCGTCAAAGATATTATTGTTGGAGCAGCTCCACTCGGAAGAGATTTTTATCAAGAGGCAATGGATAGGTTTTTTATTTTTATTTTACTTTCTTTTAATTCTATTTCCGGTATAAATTGTAGATTTCCTAACATTTTAATTAAGCAAATATATGGAGCTACAGAACTCGGTGGTTTATGTACCGTACAAAATTGTACAGACAAATACGAAACTGTTGGATTGCTTTTACCTAATTTGCAATGCAAGGTATTAGACTTAAGTAGTAACAAACCAGTTGGACCTTTACAAAGTGGGGAATTATGTATCAAAGGTATAAGTTTAATGCGGGGCTACAAAAATAATGAACTAGAGACAAAAAACTCTTTTGACAGTGATGGATTTTACAAAACTGGAGATGTTGGATATTATGATGAAACAGGAAACTTTTTTATTAAAGATAGAATAAAAGAATTAATTAAATATAAAGGTTTTCAGGTATAAATCAGATGCAAGTAAAATATGACAAGCTAATGAGAATTATAGGTCGCTCCTGCAGAATTAGAAGATTTGTTATTAACTCATCCCGCAGTTAAAGACTGTGGTGTTATTGGAATACCAGATGACAAAGCTGGCCAGGTGCCTTTAGCGTTTATTTTGAGAGAGGTTGGTGTCGAAGTAACGGAGGAAGAATTAATTCAATTTGTGTCAGGTATGCTTTTTATTATTACTTTAAGTCAAAATTTATATTTTTAATAAAATGTAGTTTGTCTACTATAACTTAGATTGCTTATATAATTTTTTTACCTTTCAACCTACATACAGGGTTAGGAAAAAGTACCGGAACGCTTAAATATTTACAAAATCGCGAAAGTTACGATTACAAAATTCGGCATTTGGGGGTTTCGGGGCGCGCGGAATTAGAAAATGATATCGGTACTGTTTCCAGATTTTCCAGTTTTGCGATACACGTAGTCGTTTTGTTATCTTAAATATAATGCCCAATTTATATTTATTACAGTCAATTGGGCGTCTCAAACTTAGTAAGATCTCAAATTTTCAAACTTTTAGATCTACTAGTTGCTGAGATATGACGACACAGTATTTTCAGTAAAAAGTACCGGAACGCTTGAATATCTGCAAAACCTCTAAAGTTACAACTACAAAATACGGAATTTGGGGGTTCCTAGGTATGCGGAATTAGAAAATGATATCGGCACTGTTGCCAGATTTTCCAGTTTTGTGCTACACGTAGTCATTTTGTTTTCTTAAATAAAATGCTCTATTTATTTTTATTGCAATCAATTGGGCGTCTCAGACTTATTAAGATCTCTCTTTTGTTATCTTAAATGGAAGATCCCAAATTCTCAAAATCCTGTTTATACTATTAGATACTAGTAAGAAATATTATGGGATAGTTACTTATTTTAGAATGAGCATGCATTAAATTTATCGGAGATGCCCGAAAATATGAATACCCTAGCAATAAGTAAGCACTGCTTCAATTGTTTTCAACACTCTAGCCGTCGCCATGTTACAACAATGACAAATTGAACACATCATTGTCAGTTAAGCCGCTGAATATTGCATCGATTACAAAATTATAATTTGATTATGGCTTTTGTTCTATCAGAAACCCAACGTATTGATATTTTGATTTTTCGTGGGTATGGAAATAAAACAAGGACATATCAAGAAGTCTGCAACTTGTTTAATGATCGTTATCCTAATAAACCCATTAAAAAGTCTACCGTACACAGAACTTGTCGACGTTACGAGGAAACAGGGTCCATAAAATGTTTACCTAAAACAGGACGCCCAAGAACTGCTACAAGTGATGAAAATAAATTAAACGTTTTATTACTAATAGAGGAAAATCCAAAAGTAAGCACTAACCAGTTAGCTATAAATATCGAAATCTGTCAAAAACCTGTAAGGACTATTTTGAAGGAAAATAAATTAAAGTCGTACAAGATCCATTACACTCAAGAGCTTTTAGAGGACGATCCTGACCGCCGAAATGAATTCGTCGAAATCATAATGGAAAATATCAACCAAGATCCTTATTTTGCGCACAAAATTGTATTCAGTGACGAAGCTACTTTTTGCTTGAACGGCCAAGTTAATAGGCACTATTGCCGAATTTGCTCTAGAGATAACCCCCATTGGATGGAAGAATGTCATACCCAATATCCTGAGAAAGTTAACGTCTGGGCGGGAATATTGGGAAACAATATTATGGGACCTTTTTTCATAGAAGGTACATTAACAAGGCGAAATTATTTGGAGCTCCTTAGAGAAAGTATAGTTCCTGCCATTCAACAAAATAGAAATATAGGTGAAATCTGGTACCAACATGGTGCTCCGCCCCATTATTCAAGAGAAGCCATGCAATTTCTAAACAACCAATTCCCAGGAAGGCTGATTGGAAGACGTGGAGCATTAGAATGGCCACCTCGATCCCCTGATATGACTCCACTGGACTTCTTCTTGTGGGGTCATTTGAAGAACCGTGTCTACAGAAATCGTCCAGAAAATTTGAACGAACTCTGCCAAAGAATCCGCATCGAAATTGTACTTACAACACCGGATATGTTGAGCAACACATTGCGAGAATTTTATGATCGACTTGGATACTGTCTGGCAAATAATGGAGCCCACTTTGAGCATTTAATTAAAAGTTAGTGTCGATAATTATTAATTCTATTGTTAATTAATTAATTAAGTTATTGTTGTTTTAGTCCATTGACTTTTAATCTTCTTCTTATCTTAGCATTATTGTTATTAGTTAAAGTGCAATCGGCCAATCACAAATAAAAAAATAACCTTCATAACTCAAGTTATTTATTTCAATAAAAATAAATAGGACATTCCATTTAAGATAACAAAGACTATGTGTAGCCGAATTTTTTAATCATAGCTTTAGCTTTAGCTTTAGCGTTTCGGTACTTGTTACTGAAAACGCGGTGTTGTCTTATCTCGGCAACTAGTAGAGATAAAATTTTGAAAATTTGAGATCCTAATTAGTTTGAGACGCCCAATTGATTGCAATAAAAATAAACAGGGCATTCTATTTAAGAAAACAAAATGACTACGTGTAGCGCAAAATTAGGAAATCTGGCAACAGTGCCGATATCAGTTTCCAATCCTGCACGCTCCGAAACCCCCAAATGCTGAATTTTGTAATCGTAACTTTAGCGATTTTCTAGATATTTTAGCGTTCCGGTTCTCTTTCCTAACCCTGTGTGTACACATGTAGGTATAGAAGGTTATGCAGTCGACTTTTTCTTCACTATCGGTAAATCGAGTTATTAGCTCATTTTACAACTTTTGGCCAAGTCTCGCCAAAATCGGCCATGGTGTGTGTGTGTGTGCGTGCGTACGTGCGTGCGTGCGTGCGTGCGTGCGTGCGTGCGTGCGTGCGTGCGTGTGTGTGTGTGTGTGTGTGTGTGTGTGTGTGTGTGTGGATGTATGTTAGTATCCACGATAGCTTCAGAACAAAGATACCTACGTACTTAAAATGTTGTATTTTAGCTTGTTTTAGTTTGGCTACGAACTGATTAGATTTTGGGAGAAATCCAGCTGTGGAGAAGGGGGGGGGGGTTATTATGGGTAGTTTTTGGTTTTTAACAAATATATCTAAAACAGCTGCATATTTAAAAGATATTAAAATACCTGGATGTAGGCCTTAAACATATCGATTAATTATGCTCTATGCAATTTTTTGATATGACGCGTAATTTAGCAGCAAAAAATTCCTTATTCATTATCAGAATAACGATTATTTTTATTAGAAAGTGAACACGTATATTTTAAAGAAAATTTTATTTTGCTTACATTTTTTTTATACAGTTTTTTAATGTAAAGCGTAATAAAAGTAAAAATTAAATAATTATGATTGAAAATGCTGAAGCTGTATTATCGAAATTTTTATAGAAACGGGCGGTTTTGAAATATTCTTTTCGTTAACATGTATTTATGTCTATGAATCTCTATCTGACATGTAGTTTTAAACGTCATTCTGACGTAGGTTACTGTTTTTGTTTTTACACTGTAGCCTGTTTACGTAATGAACATAAAAAAAGAGGTTGCATAGTTATCTAAAAAATTTAAATTAAAATTAATTCATATCTTAATTTCCATTTTGTAGGTTGGAAGGTCGTATGTCGTTCCACACCAGACATTTTAAGTTATGAACGTGTTAAAAGAGGTTGCATAATTACATAAAAAATTGAAACTAAAATTATTTCATTTCTTTTAATTTAAGTTAAGCATATAGATATATATTAGCCTCTGTCTGTCATGAAGTTTTAAACGTCTGTTTGCCATAGATTATTGTTTTTGCGTTTACAATATTGCCTATTTTTGTAATGATCTTGTTATAAAAGACGTTGCATAGTTTTCGTAACAAAAATTTTATTAAAACTGTTTCATTTATTTTAATTCCCATTTTATACGTTGGAAGGTCGTGTGGTGTTCCACATCAGATATTTTAGTTTAGTTTCAACAGTAATATATTGCCTAATGAGACATTAATTTTAGATAATATTTCGATTCAAAAGCGATTGTATGGTGGTGTGCGATTCATTAACGAAATACCAAGAACAGCTTCTGGAAAAATACTGAGAAGGAGTTTGAAAAATTTATATTAGGGTTTTTAAGATTTTATATGTTTATTTAAGTTTTTTAAATAGTCTTTTAATGATTTGACTCGATATGTATTGATGTAAGTTTTAAAATTTTTAATACACTTTTATATACCTAATACTTAATTATTGTGGTTTGGCTATTTTTGTATGACATAAAATTTAGTGGTACCGTCAAGAAACCACTGCGCAGGATCAAACGATGGTATAGCATATTTCACCAGTAAAATTACACGAGTGTCTCGCGACAGTAAAATTTTTAGCTGTATTCGTCATAACGCAACCTCAATCTATTAAAAAACTGGAAAATTAAAAAGGAAAACTAAAATCTACGGTAACCTAGGAACCTCTCAATGGATTGCACAGTACCGTAGCTTGAATCCTACGTTACAGCAGATTTTAGTTTTTTTTATCTCAATGACAGCCAAAGTTTTACTGTGGCGAGAAACTCGTGTAATTAGACTTCTCTCATGTTGGGTTCCATTCCACTATGAACAACAACCAATTACCACATTACTAAATGCTGTAAGTGTTACATTGCAATGACAGCGATATTTCAGTCGACAATTACAATAACAAATACAACCTTCAAACGTCTTAAAATATCATTTGCCGACTCAGTAGCGTACCACGCGGAAAGGTAGCTGTGGTTAGTAAAATGGAAAATTTTACAATTAAATTAATTATTATAAGAAATAAACATTATTGAAATAAAAGAATGGTCGAAATAAATATCATTATTGTTAATAATTTGGGAAAATTTACCGTTACTAATTCGTAATTAATGATGAAACTTCGTACTTCATTAGCATAATGTCAATTAGGAATCACTAAGTGCAATTTCGGTAAGATTATACAATATTTCATTAATTTTCATCTATTTTAACTGTTGTTCCAGCGTATATATATATATATATATATATATATATATATATATATATATATATATATATATATATATATATATATATATATATATATATATATATATGCGTGAAAAGTCTACAGAAGCTTGAGGTTAGTGGCATTACTTTAAATATATTTTTGTCACCAGGTGACGATGACGACCTACACGATGAGATGAGACTAATTAATTGATTTATAATTTCTTTTAATTGTTTATAATTCTGCGATTTTTAACTGAGCAATAATTAACAATAACAGGGTAATTGACTACGTACTTGTTCATTTTTTTTTAATTTTTATTAAAATAGCTAATTAATACTAGATGAGCAATTACGCGTGGTGATGGTGACTACTACTACTAAATTTATTCAAATAAATTTTTCACTTTTTTTATTTTTATATGGTAAAAGGCACTACGCCAATGAGTCCTCCCGGGCTTTATTTGGTTACAAATTTAAATGGTAGCCATATTGCAGAGGTCTAGTTACTGGTGAAACGCAGTATAATAGTATGGAGTTTGGAGCTGAGGTAAGGACCTGTAGCGAAATATATTTAAATAATGTTGAAATTTGGCTGAAATTGAAACATGCAAAAACGTTTGGTTCCACACACAAACGTTTGAACGACGGAACACTTTTAGTGAAGATAATGAAGAATAAGGTTACTTTTACATCTAAATAAATTAAATAAAGTTTCTTTTAACTTTTAGGAAAAAACGTTTTGTTAGGGGGCAAAGTTTAGAATTTATATCCTAGGTTATGTTTATTTGTGTGTAGAATATGACGAGCTGTGCAGTGTTCTGAAGCCAACGAGGATTTTCCTGTTCAGTGGGAATTTCCGAAAGAGTAGAAAAAGTGTCCTAAAATTGCATTTTATGCCTAAAATAGTGCAGTTTATTTGGTTTTAGATGCCGTGACATTACAAAAAGAAACTTAGTCGTCTAAGAAAAAGAAATTATGATGAAGTGTTTCTTCAAAGAGCAGTTAATTAGATTAATGGTCAACGAATGTCAATGAGACCTGCATTTCAGCAATTTGCTGTCCCTTACTCTACATTTAATGATCATGTTAATGAACGACTTAGCTTAAAATATGGAAGGCAGGTCGCCCTAGGTGCAGATGAAGAAAAATTGTTAGCCGAAGATCTCCAACTGTGTGGTGGAAGAGTATTTCAAAAATTTGAAAGATTTCAAAGATGTTTCATCTTCCAATACAGTAAATTATGACGAAACGAATTTCGTTGACGACCCGGACGCCGCCAAAGTCGTTTTAAGAAAAGCCACCAAGCACTACAACCATGTTCAGGATACCAGGAAATGGCACGTTACTTGCACCTTATACTTTATATAAGGCTAAAGATTCTAACGTGGGTTGGACCGAAGGGGGACTAAAACGGGCCAGGTACAATCGCACGCCCAGCGGCTGGTTTGATCTTAAAACGTTAGATGGAGATACAGTTTTAGTTGACGATAATTTAAGTAGCCACATCACTCTCGCTGTAATACAGGAATGCGAAAACAACAATATTTGCTTGTTCTTCTGCCGACTAACCCAACGCAAAGCTGCGTGGAAAAAATGTTGGAAGCATGGGCATTAAAAAATAGAGGAGTTGTTCCAAAAACAGTGTTTCCAAAGCTTTTAAAGGAGTCGTTGAGTCTATTGGTCTCAGATCTCAGGCCGGAAGATTTGTTGAAGGAAATTCCACATAAAACTGTTAACTTCAAACGTCATAGACGGATGCTATAGTAGATCACATTTCATAACTTCGGGCGGGACCAGCGGATGCTCCAAAACGAGGGAAAAAACTGAACGTGTCTACGGGTAAAAGCATAAGAACGGCAGATCGGTTAATAGCGAAAAACAAAGCACAAGATAACAAAACCAAGAGAACGAAACCTATTGAAAGTGACAGCGAATCAGAGGAAGAACATGGACAAGATACTAATACTAACAGACAAAAAGTTATGACTGTTATAGAACCAAAAAATTCATATTCGGAAGAATATGACGTTGGGGAGCGCTCTAACTTAAGCGAAAATTTGCCCGAGAAGGAAATTGTCGAGTTTACCATGTCTTCGTGCAATATAAAACCAACAAACGAGACATACTTTTATAGACAAGATTGAAACCGTTTCAGACAAAGAACTGACAGTTAATATCATGCGCAAGAAGGCCTCAAAGAAGGATGTTTTTTTTTGTTTTTCCACAAATTCCAGACCTATCAATAATTGACATTGAGCAGATTAAAAGAAAAGTTAATTTGAAAGGGAAGAAGGAGGCACATGTTTCATATAAATCAAGAAGAGGCATGAATAATTTTGAACAATTGTCAATTGAACGTATCCAAAGAAAATTTTTTTATTTCTTTCCAATGCCCGTTTTAAAGAGACTTAATAAAGGCTTATCATATGACCCAATATTCAAGACATCTACGTAATTTTTTTCATTAACAAAGAACAAGAGCTGGTTAAAAAAAACCTTACTTTTGATCCGCATAAAAAGGCAGTAAGGATTCTCTAGTTAATATTCTCCTACTCTCCAATAATCGCACTCCGAGTAAGAAGTATAATAAATTTGCTCCTATCGAAGATTTCTTCAGGGAATATAAGCCATCTCAATTTTCAAAGTGTTGTGAAAATATAAACAAAATACTTAGATTTTGAGTTTTTAAATGGTGTATTTTTATATTTATATTTTGTGTAAATATATACGTTTTATGGTAATACCTGTAAAAATTACTTGAGATGTGGGGAAAAATTTATAAAATATGAAAAAGATGGAAAGGCGAACATAAGCCTGCTATTAATATAACAGTTTCATAAACGTAAACTGTGGAACCTAATTTTAGTAAAGAATAACTAGATCCTTAATAAATTAAATATTAATAAACTGTCTTGAAGATGGGAAATCAGAAAATCCTCTAACGATGGAAGGCTAACAGTGAAAGATGTGATAACCAAAGAACAAATTTAACAAAATTTAATCAAATTATGATGTAAGTGTAAAGTTGTGAAAAACTTTAATTTAAAATTGATAGAACTCACAAACAGAAACTTGACATATCCATTAATGATCTAGTCACATCTAACAAAGAAATAGTACATTGTTAATAATTGTGATTGTTATAGCACAGTGAAATATGATACATCTACATATGACAAATTATTGTAGTGCTGTGGTAACTTAACATAGCAAAAAAAAACTAGACATACCAACAGCTTACACTAAACTTAATACGTATCATTGTGCTTTTTCCTTACTAGAAGATAACAAAAGCTACGTTTTGTGGTTCCAATCTATACTTTTCCACAAGAACGATATAACTTATACACTCAGGAAGATTATGATGGGTTTGAAACGTATTTAGGTGGCCTGAAATGCTCTTTAATTTTTGTTGTAGGTTTAAAAACAGCCCAATTCTGTCTATAAAGTTTTAAAGTTAGTAATAAAAGGAAGAAAAACAATACCAATATTAGGCATTAGTTTTTCTTTATCGTTGTCTATCGGGTGTAATAACATTATTAATATCTTTATGTGAATAGCCATTAGCTTGTAGTGATTTTGTTAAATATTTGTATTCATTTTTCCAAAATTCATGATCACAAATTTGTTTAGCTCGATCCCCTAAAGAGTTTATTACACCAACATTTTGACATGGATGGAAATATTCTCAAGACGAACTCATTTTTTTGTTGAAGCTATTGAGATATACAAACATCCTAATAACTTCAATAAGAGAGAAAAAATCTCGGTTTAAATAGGTTTGTTGTGCTTTATCAATTATATGTTAAGTTACCACAACACTATCATGTCCTAACATAGGTAGTTACCCCTTAAACAGGAACATAATATTTTTGTCACTTTCAGGAACATCGGTCTTACAGACCGCGATATACAAAAAAACAGTGTTGAAGCTATTTTTCTTACACAGTTTACGTATACACATAATTTTCACATAAATAAGTTGTTTTTACGTTTCAAACAATTTATTTACATTTTTTTTTAATTACAAAGCCGGTAAAGAGCACATTCAAAATGATTAGTCTTCTATGACACATATACGTGTGAAGGCTTACGAACAACAGCATCCTTGAACTATTATACCATTTATGACATACCTTATTTCAGCACAGATTCCCAGGACTCCAAAAAAATGCTTACAACAAACAAAAATATAAAATACAGGAAACTGAAAACTTACCGCAAACAGAGAATGTTTTGATCAATTTATTTCGCACTGGTCACACACTTTCTTTGAGCACTCCAAACGTGCTGGTGCTTCAAATTTTATTAATTTTTATGCAGTTTTTCTTTTGGTGTGGACAGGATCTACATGTCTTTCTTTTCTCTAGCCTGTCAGTTGGAACTGAACAGTTATTCCTTTCATGGCTTCCGTCAGGCTGACTTCCGAAGCTATGCTTCTGAAATCTTGAGGAAGATTAGGAATTTCCAGTCTCGTTTTCACAAACTCTTGAACCAATGGCAAAGCTACGCTCTTCAAGAAATCAAATCTCGTCAGTGTTTTCGTGTCTTCATAGAGTTCATGGAGTGTATGAGTGTTTGAAGTTGCCATGATCACTATATGATAAAAAATGGCTAATGGACATCTCCTGGTTTTACGATTAGCAAAACACATACTGCACTTCTGGTCCAAGATATCACTTTTTGTGGCGTTGTAAAAGGATATTACTTCCGACTTGCCATTGGAAATTTCTATGAACTTGGTGTAGTGAATTGAAGACAGGAGGATTACAGATTTGCTTTTTTTTGTACATACGAAACCAGAGTGAAATCTTTCGTAAAGTCATAAAGGCAAGAACCAACCTCTCTAGCCGTGTTGGGTTCAAACTCTGATGAAATTTGGGGCTTGTTTCGCTTCATTTTCCTACCAATGTCAACTTGTTCTTCAATAACTCTTGAGCCAATTAAAATGAAACAAAACAGTGATCCCAAGTTTTTTCGTACCATACAGGCTTTAAGCAAGTCGAACAAAAGACTGTATGAATGCCTAATATTCTCTTTCTCAGAAAGTGTAGCACCATCATCCTTTGCCAAAATAAATGTACGCATTGTAAATGCACGCATTGTGATCATCTGCAAGGCCCATCTGTTTCAATCCATATTTGGATGGCTTATCTGGCATATACACCAAAAAACCAACTCGCCCTCTAAAAGGCACAACAGCCTCATCAGCAGCCATATGAGCTCCTGGTGAACAGAGACTCTGGCAATTTGAAATAAAAATGGGAGAAATAGCAGTAGTCCGTCTTCTCCCTTTATTTCCTAGTGTATGAGCAATCGAATCTCAGATCTCTAAGCAATACAGTGTATCGTTTTTCAGACATTGTGGCCCGAAATATAGGTCTCCCAATGACAGACGTAGTACACTACGAGCTTACAGCCTATCGCGATGATTTGAAGATGCAGCACGAGACAGTAATTCCAACTACAGCATTTATCTCGTTTATGTTTGTGTCTTTATATGCCACACTGTCAGGATTCTCAATCTTAGAACGTATTCTCCAGTCCTCATTTGTATTTTTCACTATTGTGTTCGTGATGACATCAATAAATAGTAAACGTCAGACTTCGTCTGTAGTAGGATTTTTTACCAAGTAAAGTCTTCCTGTTACAACATTACACGCCGCTGTTTCTGCTACAGGGCGCTGAGGTAACGAGGACTAAGAAAAGCGATTGTTTACCGTGATAAACAATATCAGGCGTAGAAGTTTCATCGTTAGAGTCATTTTCACTAGCAATACTTTTGTGAATAATGGAAGGATCCGAAAATATGTGAGACGAACGTAACTCGCTGCTAAAAGTTTGACGAGATGAACGTTGTTGGGGTAGAAAAATGTCGTCCACAGATGGTGACGTATCAGTTGAATCCAGTTGTCACCTTTATAGTTACTGGTAGGATGTTTTGAGGTCGCGAAGGAACCAGCTCTCCCAAGAGTCAGCACTGAAATCTTCAGAATCTGTCACATTGCAGGGATCTGAGATAATATTTCTATCTGGCACATATGAATCCTCATCTGAATCTGATTCATTTAGAAAGTTCTGAGACGTTGCTAGTGCTACAAGTTTTCTTGAGCGGCTCGTGATGCTTTTTGGTTCCATTTTGAACTGCAACAATAAAATTTGACATCAGGGAGGCCTCAACTACATTCTTTCCGTTTCGTAAGAATAACAGAAAATTATTTACAGTTACAAATACAAAATAATGTGAGGTAAGTTGAAAAGTTCGGGTAGCCAATAAGAGGTGACATTAATGCATATGGAGCAGCGCCTGAAATGAAGGTTGAGCGAAACACAGGAAATTCTAAATAAAATCTGCCAACATGCGGCATTGTCCAAGTAATAAATTTGCATGTAAAAATCTGAGAATCGATCCCAGATCACCCTTAGAGAGGCGAGCATTAAATAATAAAAGCTGTTATAAACAATGTCAGATTTGGAGCATCGGTCTGAGAGACCAGTACAAATTGGTTGATCTATAACGGAACATTGGTTTGAGAGACCGGTACAAATTGCTTGCCATATTACGGAACATCGGTCTGTCAGACCTACTTGGATATTGTGAATGCTAAATAAATTTTTTAAGTTTTTAAGGATGCGGTGGTCCATACCTCCTATACTATTACAGATATATAAGAATTTTAAACACAAAACGTGTAGGGAAACAGGATCACTACGTTTTAAAAATATTTTTCAATATACAGTGTGACCAAAAATCAGTGGTGACCCAAAGTTATGTTTTTTAAAAAGAAACACCCGGTATTTCATTACATTTATTAAAAAACCTTAAAGAGTAGATGTTTTTATTAAGGGTATTAAGGGTCTAACTTTAAAGGTTACTGAATTACTTTAATTTTGAACGAACAAAGGGCTCACTTGGAAATTTATTACTCATAAACCTAATAAGATTTTGGGCTATAGGTAGGACTAGAGATTGCTTATTACGCCTAACGATTTTGGACTAATATTGAGATACAGTTCAGAAAAACATACCGGGTGATTGAGTTATGCAAATTGTTATTTTACTCACAATTTTTAAATTGAACGCCCGGTATAATTTTGCATTTTTAAAAAACCGATAACGGATACATTATTTTTGGTAGTAAGGTTTTAAGTTCTAACTTTCACCATTATTGAGTTATTTCCATTTTATTCTAAGAGATGGCCTTAAAAGACCCAACTACTTAATTGTTAATCTAGAAAGAATTGAATTCCGTTTTTCATATCTACTAAACAGTAAAAGAAACAACATAAAGACTATGTACAACTGAATTTACGTAAAACAACAACAATAAGAATATTAATCGTAAATCGAATGAAAAAAGAAATTATGAATACCTAAACGAAGGTAAATAATTCTTCAATTGATAATTATTCTGGTTAATGAGATGCTCAATATGTCCACCGTTTCCCTGGATCCATAATCTTGCATGTGTCAAGAACGAGCGACTAAGGTTCACTAACATTCGTTCATTAATTTCTTTAAATGTAATATCTGAAGACCTAGCCGGCCACGCAGTTGGTCCACCTTTACCAATCCACGTAACTCCAAATTCGTTATCTTCTTACTCGTACGCTGTAATGGGCAGGTGCCCCATCCTGTTGCAACCATAATCTTCGTCTAGTGGCTGAAGGTGCATTTTCCAACAGTACGTCTATTAAGAAATTAAGAAAAGTATCTCCGTTTACTCGGTTATCAAAAAAAGACACCTGTGTTGGTTGTCAGCACCCCTTCTAAAATGGGGATTTTCTGTGGCATAATAATGCGTACCAAGTTTTAATTATTTATTTGATTTGGATTAAATTTTACATTTTTAACCTTACTGTTATACAACTGAATATACTTTTGGTTGCCTATACTTATACATAATAAATTCTAACTTTAAAACAACTATTAAAAAATTCTAATCTCTTGCTTTTGTTCAACACACATTTTTTCTAGTTCATAGACTTTTTTTTCATAAAAGTTTTGCATTTGTTAACACTTGATGTTTGGTTGCTGAAGCATTCCTTTAATAATCCTCTGAATTAATCCCACTCTTCGCAAGAAGGTTATTTAAAAAGCAATTGCTTAATTAAGAAAATAAGTTTGAACTCGAGATTGCTGAGTATACATTGTTTTTTTCGCTTAGTGTGGTTTTAAAGTTTACCATTTACATAGTTGTCGAAAAGCTCGTCTTCCATCTTTAGAGTATGTAAATCTATTTTTCTGTGACCTTTCCTAATGGCTCATTATAATTTTCAGTTTTTGTGGGTGTTTCTGTACTGGCTTTTGTCGTTATCGTTCCATATTTAACAACTAAAAGAAATTTAAGAGTAGACCATCTATTCCTGTGTGTGTAACTTGCATAGAAATTCCATCATTGGTTCCTTCCGTCGAAGAAAAAGTTAAGTAGTATATCAACTCTTAGAAATCGACAAAAGATCAGACGATTTTAATCAAACGAGCCTACAATTTCTACCAAAATGGGACACAGTGTGTATAACCTATAACCTCGTGTCCTTTTTGCTCCTTTCCTTAGTACTAAAATAAGAAAAATCATTAGAATACCCCCTTGCTCTCACTAAAATATTATTTATCTGCCACCTCATCTGTCTTTGTCTTTTTGTTTGCATTCTATAATTAAAACTGCTAAAAATAGTTATTACTAAATTACCTACCTTGTTATTAGATCTTTAATTAATTTTTGAGTAAATTGTTCTTTAACCCTTTTGTCTTCAGCTGTCGGCCATATTTTTATTTCTTAGGTCGTAGGTTCAAATCCTACTCGAGGTGAACTTTTTATTTATGTATTTAATATAATTAAGAATAACTTTTAATTAAAAATTTACTTTTGAACTTATTCGTTCATTACAAAACTTACAATAATTTCTTCGTTACTTTCAACGTTAAACTAAATAATTTAACAAGCTTGTGGTGTCATTTTTTTAATTTTATTTTCTTTAAATTTTATCTTACTGAACATATCACGTTTTATTTATGTAGATACCTTTTTATTTGATTTAACACTTATAAGTTTTGTTTTATACCACATTATTTTTTTTTCCTATTGGTTTCTCCTTTCCTTTAGTTACATACTCGCCGCTTTTAGACATCGTTGTTCAGGAGCTGAGATAACGATGCTTTCTTCTTTTGGGGAAGCAGCTCCTGGCACCCTTATCTCTACCGGAATTTTCTTGAACCCGACCCAAACTGACTGACCGGCAATTCCTTCCATTAGCAGGTGAGTAGCGACCCTTCTCTCCCCTTTGGTTTTTATATCTCCGCTTTCTGGTTCTGCACGTAAAAAATGCATACTATGATACACAATAAAAAAAAATGTGGCTGCTCCTAGGCTTTATTAAGCACCCATTCACAGAACATCCTTCTTTGTTCAAAATCGTTGCCTGTAGTAGTCCAATATGCTAGAGATAATAAATAAAATTTATTGTTTCTTAATATTTTGGGAGATGCTGGACTGGCTAATATCTAATCGTCTACTTAAAATTCTTATGCTAACATATGAGTTTTCGACTACATGTAGCAGAACAGATAATGTATTTTCTTCATTTATTATAGCTTTCTGTCATTCCGGCTTTTCATACATAACCGTCCTGATTTCTGAAAATGTAAGTTTCAATTTAACGTTTGGTTGAGATATCGCCGTGCATAAATTCTAGAGGTCCCAAATTTGGAAAATATTCTTTTGGGACGAAATCGATTGGGAAATTATTCTGCGTGCGCCTAGGGGGTAAACTAGCACTGGAGTCATATTTTCTTAATGAAGTAATCAGAAACAACAATTTTCTCTTTAAGGCAATAATATTTAAACTTACTCATGATTAAAAGTTTCAGAAAATGGAACGTTCAATTCTCAACGCGCCATTTTACACTTTACTGAAGAAAACTACTACTAAGCTCTTGGCTTGTAGAAAACATTCAAAAACAAGCTAAAGTTATTTGCTTTAAGCAAGGCAGATGTGATTTAAAAATAATTCAAGAATTATAAACATATCGCAACACGCGCAGGCAGCAGTAAAGAATGATTTTTTCAATTTTTCTCTAAAACATTTGCTTTCCTTCCTTTCTATCGGGTCCCTAACCACCAAGCCTCTTTTTCTCGGGGTGTGCGGTTGCACTTCGGCGGAGACCCTTCCTTCCGATTACAAAAATTTCTCATTCCCCATTTTCGTTCTCAAACCTGATGGTGAAGCACGGTCGCCACCGTGCTACACTTACGAGTGTCTTCCCAACCCCCACCCACCTACGCACCCACCCTCGCCTCACCATCACCTTCCTCACGCACACGATCACACTCACACGCCTCCTCCATTTCCACTTCTTCCACACGCTCGTACATTTCAACACGCTTCACCACCTCCACGAAACATAGAAACACACGCAAACCCGCCCTGTTACCCACAACCGCCCAGCCACATTTACCGGCCCTGAATCCTACACCCGCCTCTCCGACACAACCGAATCATATTCCTAACAGCTCCCAATCCTCGAGGTCTTGAGGATTGGGAGCTGTTAGGAGTAGGATTCGGTGCATCCGCAATATGCTAAAATCCATCAACACACAAAAATCTCTATTCAACTCCGTAAAATCCTTTAAGTTCACCTAGTTGAACTTGACGTTCAATCATAACCAAACCTGCCTCCTTGAAACTTTGCCAATCTACAGCCACACTCACTCAACTCTCCGGCCATTGTCCTTCCAACTCCGAAGGTAAAGATATTCTAGCTGAAGAGTTCCTAGATGCGATGAATCTATCATCTGTGTGCAAGCCCATTCGCATCACCTCGAAGCTACCAACAAACTCACATTTCTGGTTCACCTTGTCACCTCTTCCAAAACCTACCTCGAGTACCTCCTCATATTCAGGCGACACTACAGGTGAGAACCTTCCCTTATCCCATCACCCTTACCCGTGGGCCATACCGCTGAGGAGTCCCCTGCCCGCTCCATCTGGTGCCGCAATTGTGGCGGAAGTTACATAGCTTGCTCACAAATCCTCAGATAATCCAAAGTATAACAACTGCGGGGAAGCTCACCCTGCCTATTCGCCAAAAGCACTGGGAACTTCCGAGCTTCCCGTCGAAGGTGGCAACCCTAGAACTTATCCTGTCTTCCGAACACCCGACACCGAGCCTCTAATCATTAAATACTTCCTGCAAGTCCTCACACAAACAAGCGCGCACGCACGCACGCACGTACACTCGCACCCACGCACACACGCACACACGCACACACGCACACACGCACACACGCACACACACACACACACACACACACACACAAATTCCATATTCCACATGTTTCCCGACCGACGAAATAGGATCATTTGTGTCCTACACTCGCTACACCGCTCTTTCTACCAACGGAGAACCGACGCCTGCGTAGTAGGGACGCGGACGATGGTTGACGCAATCCGAGAACCCAATCCTTATATTGTTCCAAAGTGCACATTCCTCCTCCAATTGTTTTCTTCTCCTCCTACAACCTTCCGGCCACAAAACCCTTTCTGATGATCTAATTTACGCCTCCAGCCTTCCTGGCCCAGTAATTCTAGATGACTTCAATGACCGCCACACTCAATTCGGCTTTCACCACCCTTGTTACAGTTCCTGCGTTTGCGAGTCATTAACATACAACCTACATTTTTCGAGCATCTAGGTACCTCTATAGTAAATCACATCCTCGTTTTCGAACCCACAACTTACTGTTTCCATCACGAGTGCTTTATAGGCACTACGATCACATAAGATCATCTACCACTACATTTCAAAGCTTCATTTTGTCCAGCCCCCGCAGTACCGCCGCGATATACAGTAATCAAAGATTTTTCGAACGAAGACAGGAATGTGTTCTCCGAACACACCCAGTTTAAGAAACTGATAGAGAATCACCTTGAAGAATTCCCAAAATCCAGTAGGATAACGGTGGTCACTGTTATGTGCCCATCACTCCCAATCAGGTCAAAACGTACTTCAAAAAAGGCCTCTCCTACATCTACACAAATTATTAACCCTGTCGCACTTTCCGACGGACTGGAAATCGACTTCTACCGTCATGACACCCAAACCGCACTCCGACCTCGCCACATCGTCCTCCTATAGACCCATTTTCCACTTAGTTGCCTCGATAAATGATTTGAGCAAATTCTATCCAGGTATTGAATTCAATAAACTCCGTCCTAACATCCAATTCAGCTTACGTCTCAACAGAGCGTGTCTCGATACCTTTTTGAAGCTACTTA